>JASSUY010032838.1:0-76584 GCA_032466535.1 Forpus xanthops
CAAGGCAAATACAAGAAAAGAATACAACAGCTCACCAACTAATTTCCACCCAGCCTGACCAAGCAATGCCCCCCATCACCTGATACCAAGTCCAACCATGCAGTGCACCCCCCACCCTTCTGGGTCTCTGCTCTCCGTTTCTGCATCCAGGGCATGACGTGCTATGGTATGGAATACCTCTTTGGTCAGTTTGGGTCAGGTGCCCTATTTCTGCCTCCTCCGTGGCAGAGCATGAGGCTCAGAAAGTCCTTGGCCAGCCTAAGCATTCTAAGCCATAACTATTCCCAAGCCGAAAACCAAAACCACAGTGCTGCACCAGCTACTGTGAAAAGGAGAAAAATAACTGCTGCTGGTGAAGCCAGGACATCTGTTTATGGAGTTCTTTATAAAACGGTAATTTCCTTGCAGGTGTTTTTAAAAATGTAAGTAATTTAAAATGAGGAACACAGTGGATTAATTTAGTGTATATTAAGAAAAGGAGAAGAATATAGCTAATACTTAGTTATAAAGATGTATTTTACTTTGTAAGTTGCTGTTGTAATATTATAAAATACTTGATAAAAAAACAAGCCTCAAATATTTGCAAAAGGAAATCAGCCAATCTTTGATTTCACTGAATCTGCTCCATTTCAGAACACTTAAGACTCAATGTGGGGATGTCTGCAGTACCCGTAGGAATAAAGCATCACAAAATATCATTCAACACCTTGATTTGTGCTATGATAAATTGGTGTCTTATTATTGTGCCTGCTCAATTTTGCCACTAATCAGATGCAAAGTGACAACTCCAGTTATGGTTCAATTCTAGAACTGGGTTGCTTATATTCAGAGTATGGGACCACTTTTTCATTTTAAAAATGTAAAATCAGATCCAAAGAACTTGAAAAAAGTCACGTAATTATGGAAGCATAACTTCCTTTTATTATTTTTTAAAAGTTACCTCCAGCACTAATGGGACAGTTGTCTCGTGTGAGCTGATAAAGGAGAATTTCATCCTCAGTTTTCTGAGCAGAAATGATAATTGACATTTGCAAAAGGAAAGGGGGGGCAGAGCAGTACAATAGTAAAAGATGGTGAATAACCCTAACATATAGAAATAAAAAGTGGGAAAGGATGTTAACTTGACAGCCTTGCTATGGCAAAAGAGAATACATTTTATATGTAAAAATAAGAATTTATTATGTCTAATTAAAAATTTAGCAGCTTGACCAAAAAAAATCCAAATAGTCACTTTCAGATCATTTGCAATGGTCCTAACACCTTCAGGCAAATTATCTAAACAATGCAGGAGAACCTCTTTGAGATTACAGTTTAAATTTTTATTCAAAAACTTGCTAACATCCCCCCCTTATCCTCTAGCGGCTCATAGTACCATGCTACGATCATCCCTTAAATCACCTCCTGTCTCCAAGGATTCAGCAGGAGAGGGGACAAGGGATTTCAGCAAGTCACCAGCATCCACAGTCCTTTGCTGTCAGGAGCAAATGCTGTGGCAGTTTGGCAGTGGCGTGACTGCCACTGCTCCTCAGACAAGTTGAGATGAGCCCATGTAAGTCCTGTGGCCCCATGTTATCAGGTAGATAAAAAGTCTGGGGCCTTTCGTTAGGATGTATGAAAAATTTCACCTACTGGGTTACAAGAATTGTGCAAAATCTCCAGACTTTGGCTTAATATCTTAATGGTTTAGTACTGACAGATAGAGTGGAGGTCAAAATGGCAGAGGCCTTTGGTGTGGAATTTGTAGAAGAGTTTCAATTTATAGAAGAAGGGGATTGTAATGATTTTTTGCTAATCTCTAGCTGATATCCTTTCCGTCTTTTCAAAGCTCTCATTTCATTCATGTATTTGGCACAAAAATCAATCTAGTGCTAGGTGCAGTGAGGCTTCATAATCAGCTATTGCAGAACAGGAAAATTGAGCCTGGCATCAGAGAAAAAGAGGGATTTCACTGTTGTCTGCAATTTAACTGAACACTCCAAGATGCACCTCAAATATTTCTTGTCCAGCTATGGTGCCCCTTTATTCTCACCCTTCCTTTATTACCCATATGAAGTCACATAATGGAAAATATATGAACCTCTATTCGTTGTTTCTTTCTACCTTTTGCATATTTGGAAATCATACCTGATAAAAATATCACAATAGCAAGAAGTAAAATATTAGATATCAATGAAATTCTGCAATTTAGGTTGATATTAAAAGTGAAGAAAGCTCTCCCCTTTGCCTATCATGAATTTTGATATAGGCATAAGTGCCTGGTTTGTGCCTTAGGCGAGTCAGCATCTATTTGTTTGAATATACCTTATGTGAAACTGAAAGTTATCCAGACTGACTTTTTTTTTGCCTTCCAGATTTTGGCAAAGCCAGTGCACTTAACAAGTGCTAGCTTTTTCTCTCCCTTACGCTGATGATTAACTGCATACACTTTAAATTTCATTAACAGTGACTAAGTTTTCTCTGTTACCTGGTAAAAATATTTAGATACCACAGGTGTATTTGAAATTGGTGCTCTGTGTGAAATGGTGACTGTGTGTCACTGTACATAGCACTGACAGCTTGACTGCTGGAGCTGAAATTTCACAATAAGTAAGGATCTTCCCAGCAGCAATGAGCACCAGCAACAATCCTAAAATGAAATAGTTTCTATTTACTGGTTCTTTATGTAAAGACATAAAGAAAAGAACTGATGACTATATTATAATAATGTGTGGTTATGAAAATCTCACTTAATGAAGTCAGTATTTAAGTGAGGGAGTGTCCTGGGTTCAGCAGTAGCAGTCATTTTTCTCCTTGAAAAACTGTTGTGATTTAAGCTCAGTCACCCATGCAGCTGATCTCTCACTCACCCACCCTTCCTCCCCCCCACTCCTGGAGGGATGGGGAGAAGAATCAAAAGAATGTAACTCCCACAGGTTGAGATAAGAACAGTAAGTAAGGTATAACACAAACCACTGCTGCTACCACCAATAATAATAGTGACAAGGGAAAGAGCAAGGGAAGAGAATACAACTGCTCACCACCCACTGACCGATACCCAGCCCAACTGAGCAGTGATTTAACCCTTCCAGGTAACTGCCTCCAGTTTATATAGTGGGCATCATGTGCTGTGGTATGGAATACCTCTTTTGCTAGTTTGGGTCAGGTGCCCTGTCTCTGCTTCCTCCTGGTTTCCCCTCCTCCCTGGCAGAGCATGAGACTCAGAAAGTCCTTGGTCAGAGTAAACATTACTTAGCAACAACTAAAAATATCGGTGTCATCAGTGCTATTCCCAGGCTGAAAGACAAAAACACAGCAGTGCCCCAGGTACTAAGAGGGAGAAAAATGACTGCTACTGCTGAACCCAAGACAGGGAGTAATGTCAAAAAATTCTCAACTTTATAGTTGAAAAAAAACGTTGGCTTACCTAACTCACTGGCTGATGATCACACCTAGAAAAATCTGCTGTGGCATTCTGTTAGAGAACATATTCTCAGATAATGGGTAGTATTGCTTACAGGAAATCCTGATGATGTTGAACGGCTGAAATCTTTTAAATGCATAATTTGTGTTAGGAGCTAAATATAATTTGTTAACCATGCCTCCAATTTGAATATGTTACTCAAACAGTATTAGAAACAGGCCTGTAGACTCAAGTATGACAGTTGCAAAAGTAAAATGTACAATATTTAACAAAATGTCTAACAAAGGTGACAAAAGGAATGGAGGCATTCTGAAGGTTTTCTTGACATTCAAGTCTCCAGAAAATCCAGGATGGTGTTTTCTCTGGACTACAGATTTGGTAAAATCAAAGCAAGGCTTGATGTTAACCTCATTTAGAAAAAAATTTGTGTCAGGAGCATATTTAGAGATGAGGTACAAATTTTAACTTTATCCCGCTTTTTTGTTTGCTACAAAAGAAAATTTTGGAAACTTTTGGAAACTTAGACTTGGTAAATTTCTGTCATGCAGACATTTCAAAACCACAGCATTCCTTTTTGTTTGTTTGTTTGTTTTTTTAATCTTCCTTTCATCATAGATTCCTGAAGTATTTAATGCAAAACAGCCATTGAACTGTTTTGCTGGGGAGACCAGTGTCACTTGCAGAACACTGCTCATATCTGTGTCGGTAAGAGTTGTCATACATATGAGACCAAATGTCTACACCAGAGCACATTTCTGCAACAGCAACTCATAGTTGAAGGCTTTTGGGAGTTACAAAAGGAAAAAAAAAAAAAAGCAATAAATGAATCTTTGTAATGAATCTAGTTATTCTGCTCTCTCTCAAAAAGAAAGCTAAATGGCTCTTTTTAGTGATCATTTTGGCACTATTACGTCTTCTCTTCACCACTTAGGAGAGCTTTTACCTTTAATTTTGGTGTATCCTGCTGTGGCCATGCTATTACTTAGCTATGACAAGAGTTTGAAAATTACAAACATGTAGGGCTAGGGTTGCTGCATTTTGCTTTAGCCTTTCAAAGCATCTTGTTGATGTTAATATACAGCACCCCTGCTGTGTTTTTTTTTTTCTTCTTCTTTCTTTTTTTGTTACAATTTGCATGTGGTGCCCGAGTGATTAATATTTGATCAGTTCTTCAGTGCAGCATGACACAAGGATGTCTTGTACTTGGTTTTTCTGGAGCTCTTTGCCACAGAATTGTGACTAATAGCTAGATCTGGACCTCTTATGGTTTCCTGGGATCACCATCAAATAGAAACAAACAACTGTTTGCCACTTCATTAATCCATAAGAAGCTAATTAAATACCATCCTCTGCATTATCAATATGTTACTTTCTCTAAAGTATGTCAGAAATTATTTATACTACTGACTTGTTTTAATTCAGTGTTGAATGTGAAATTCAATATACCACAGTATAGTTTTGAAGGTAAAATGATTTATTGCAAAAATTGAGATATTTGTTAGAGAATTTTTATGGAAAAAAAAAATCATCTGTGTATTTTATCTAGACATGAAACAATGAAATGCATTTTAATACTTAAAAATATTTGCAATTTTAAAATGCCTAAATAGAAAAGGATATATATGTATGTATACACACATATATACATAAATACGAGATGCCTGTATCAGGACCACTTCATCTATAACATACAGAATCATAGAATATTTTGGGTTGGTAGAGACTTTCCAAGTTTGTTTTCATAAATTAAATTGGATGAAATTTTTCATACTTAGCTTGAAACCATCTTGTATTTGTAAGAAGAAACATTAGGAAAAATATGTTATAGAGGCTTCGGTATATGACCGGAGAAAGTGTAAAATCAGTTTTTCGCATGCACATCATATTGTATACTTGAGTTAGCCTTGCAAGCTACTGACACTGGTGATGCTGAGTGGCAATCCAGGGAGACTCCAGAATGCTGAGATTGCATCAGAAAATTAAGAGTTAAGGTTAAAAGTGAGGAAAAAAAACCAGCTTAGCTAAATCTGCAAGAAACTCAGTCTTGAGCTCTTGTTTGGTTCTATTTTTATTAGATAACCTATTTGAGCTACCGTATAAATGGATAATCCACAGAAGTGCTCTTATCAGAAGCATTTGGCACTTTGTAGTGATCTCAGTAGACTACAATTCTTCTACCAAAACCTGCCTTTTTTATTCTGCATTAACAATATGAAAACTAGTTAACATTAGCTTATTAAGTTGTATGTACAAATATTTAAATTTCTGTTGCAGTTACTTTTGTAAATTTTTGTGTATTTTTCTGTTTGCTATTTTCAAAACCCAAGGGAGTGTTTAACAGCAGACTTAGAATTATAAAATGGTTTGGGTTGGAAAGGACCTTAAGATCATCTAGTTCCAACCCCCCTGCCATGGGCAGGAACACCTCCCACTAAACCATGCCACCCAAGGCTATGTCCAACCCGGCCTTGAGCACCACCAAGGATGGCGCATTCACAGCTTCCCTGGGCAACCCATTCCAGTGCCTCACCACCCTTACAGAAAAGAATTTCTTCCTCAGCTCCAATCTAAACTTCTCCTGTTTAAGTTTGAACTCATTACCCCTTGTCCTATCACCTTCACAGTCCCGAATGAAGAGTCCCTCCCCAGCATCCTTATAGACCCCCTTTAGGCGCTTGAATGCTGCTCTGAGGTCTCCACGCAGCCTTCTCTTCTCCAGGCTGAACAGCCCCAACTTTCTCATCCTATCTTCATACATGAGGTGTTCCAGTTCCCTGATCATCCTCGTGGCCCTCCTCTGCACTTGTTTCAGCAGTTCCATGTCCTTTTTCACATAGTGTTGAGAACACCAGAACTGCACACAATACTCCAAGTGAGGTCTCACGAAAGTAGAGTAGAGGGGCAGAATCACCTCCTCTGACCTGCTGGTCACTTTCCTTTTGATGTAGCCTAGGATATGGTTGGCTTTCTGGGCTGCAAGTGCGCACTGAAGCTGGGTCTTATTCACTTTCTCATTGACCAACACCCCCAAGTCCTTCTCTGCAAGGTTGCGCTGAATCTCTTTTCCACCCAACCTGTACCTCTGCCTGGGATTGCCCTGACCCAGGTGTAGGACCTTGCACTTGGCTCGGTTGAACTTCAATGGTGTTGGCATTGGCCCACCTCTCAAGTGTGTCAGTGTTGATCACCCACATTTTTACACACTCTTCATGGGTGTGGTGCAAGTTTTGCAAATGTAAGACTAAAAGAAGGAACCAAAAAACCAGGAGGGGTAATGTGAGAACTGCTGTGATGCTTAGGGAGAGGGGAACTGCTTGTTATTTTGAATGCTTAGAAGCTGTACTACTGTGCATCATAACTTGGTGTATATTTGTTTCTGTATTATCAGTGTTGCATCAGCTGCCAAAAAGCATATACTGAAGTAGCATGGTAACTTTAACCAGTCTTTTGTAGCCCAGGGAAGTGCTCCAGGTGCCAGGCTGTTGGGTATTCAGCAGCGTTGATGACTTAGTCCATCCCACAGGATTAATCCCAACCCACAGCCATGATGGCTTCAGCCTTAGTCTCTTATGCATTGCTGTGTTAAAGGGCTACCAAGGCATGACGATGAAAAGAGGGTATGTCCAAAGTGTTTATGCCAGAATAAATTGTTTAGGAAAGCAGATAGTTTCTTATCTTCTTTTTCAATAGTCTTGGTTTGCTTCAGTGGAACAAAAGAATATATGAATTCTTAAATCTTGTGGGATGCAGGGGAAAAAAAATCAAAGTGAAGAAAGCTAGACATAGATGGCAAAGTAATCTCTTTCCTGGAACTGTTTTTCCTCTTGGAGAAAAGGAAACCTTTATGAAGCTGAGGAAACATAGCCAGCTTATATGCCCTTTTGTGGTGAGGCTTGCTGTAAATATACAGATCATGCATTTCACAGCGGAACTCTTTTTACCTGGTAACTCTGCTCACTATCATGGACTTGAGCATGCCAGAGGCCTGCCTTCTGCTTTTGGCAATGTCATTTTTGTGTAAAGGAATGCAGTGGTGGTGAAACAGGCACTGGGATTGATATCAGAAGAGACAGCAATAGCAGTTGCAAGCTTCCCTTTACTGTTTCAACTATATGCCTTACTTTTTGTCTGCACACCCATAGTCATAAAACTCTTATGCCTTCCATTTCCATTCAGTATTTGGCCTGCTGAGAGCATCAATTAAGGTCAATTGTAGTGGAGTTCTTAGTTTGGGAGTCTATATGCAAGAAATGCATTGAAACAACTACTGCATTTTATTGCAGCAAGAAAAATCTAATCTTGTGTAAGGTACTCTGCCATCCCTTTGCTGTGCTATGACTGCAAGATGAAGTTTCTGGTGTGTCTAGTTCCTGACTTGGGCTTAATCTGAACATTCAGTGTAAACGTGTGTAAAACTCCATATCTCATTATTAGTCTCCTGAGTTTTCCCTAAACAAATATAGTAGATTAAAATGCAAGTTCATTAGGTTAAAGTGCTTAATTATCTTAAAACTCTTAGAGTCAGAGTCAGATGTCAGGATTTGATTAGCACTGCAGGGAGGCTCTGTGAGGAGCAAAATGGAAATCGCCGTTGTCCTCTTATAGTTAGGATGCTATAAATATGTAAATAAGGACACAAATATAGGTCTAATATGCAATATTTCTTAACTCTCAAATGAAATAATTAGCATATGTTATTTTGATGTATCCCTGTCTCTGAACCTTAATTATATCAATGCTACATTATTAAATATCCCATGACAAGTTGTCATAATCACATTTCCTTCAGTCTCTTTTTATAGTGTTTTCTACTTATTATAGTGCCTTTTATTTGTGTGTAGAGAAAAAAATTAAAATCATTTATTATTGACATTTAATGCACCAAATTATAAAGTTCTGGGATTCTCCTATAAGGTGTAATATAATAGTAAATTTTAACTTACAAGGATTACTCTGAAATTAATAGTGAGCTACCTACCACCCAAGGAAGAAACGGAAATACTGCGCTTTACCATAAGACAGCACAACTGTGTTAAAACAGTCAAGGGATCTGTATTTTCACCTTCCTTATTTCACTGGCTTTCTTAGCCAAGAAGAGATAGCGTATAGAAAAGAGAGTAGAAACTGATTTCCAGATGTGAAAGACCTGTGCTCAGTGTACTGTAAAGGTTTCTTTACCAGCTTTATATGGGAGGAAATGGAACGTGATGGTTTTCAGTGCACTATTTGCAGTTCAGTCCCTTCAGTAAGAGGAAAGGGTCATGCAAACTAACAAAATCCACATCCAGTTACATTATTCTCTTGTTCTCAAAAAGAGCAAGAATCCCACTACCTAATAGCAGCAAACAGGAAATGAAATTGAAAATGATCATTAGATTAATCTTGATCCATGTCCATGAAGTTCTTTCATCTAGCTATTGCTAACTTCAAGGGACACCCAAATCAGCCAGTACCTGTATTCCTGCTGTGTTAGGGCTTTACTTTTTCTTTTCCAGCTTGTTGGGGTTTTTTTGGGGTTTTATATTATTTTTTTCTAAGGCAAGATGAAACCTGCCACACAGTATTGTGATTGAAAGGCTCCAAACAGATACGATTCCAGGGTAAAAGTATTTGTGGCTTACAAAGGCCAAGGCAGTGAGAACTAAGCCTTCCCATTTACATAGGACTAAGCATTCCCATTTATAAGAGAAGCCTATTACAAACTTGAGTTTGTGCCAGGAAGTGCTGAGCAAGCATTTGATGTCTTTTTGAGATGAAACGTCTCATCTCTTCCCTTTGGATGCCCAGAATGTTACATAATATTTGTGATATTTCTGCTCCACTGAGGCTGAGGTATTTAGTCTGCAGCTTGCCACAGGGCTTTGAGATCTGTTAACAGGGTGAGGTTCAGAGAGCTGCCTTCCAGCCTCTTTCATTCGCAAGTGCAACAGCTTTACTGTAGGAATATTTCTCTTGCAAGTGTCTCTTAAGTGACACTGCAGTCAGAATTTTTACATGGCATCAAAACAGTTCTGTAAATAGCTAAGGCCAAATCCTGCCCCAGGGAAGGAAGTAGCAATGCCTTTGGAGGGAATGATGGACAAATGTGGTCTCCAGGGCAGAATACAGAAGTCAGAGCTGAACTGGATCATACCCTCCTACACAAGGCACTTGCATCCACATGCAAATTCCTCTGAAACGAGAGAAGGGTCATCCATTGAACAATGGTTGTAGCAGTAGGCAATTAAGTAATTTGATAATAATGACTCCAAAGAGATACATATTGAAAATAAAAATATTCATGGTAAGAAGGCCTTTTCCTTTTTTTTTAATTTTCGTTTTTATTTTTCATTTCATTTTTGTTTTTCTTTTCCTTTTATATTTCCTTTTCTTCTTTTTCTTTTCCTTTTCCTTTTTCTTTTTTTTTTTCTTTCCATATTAACGATTCTATGTCTAGAAAAAATAGAACAACAAAACATTTACTCTCTAACCTGTGTCTGTGTGTTTGAAAGAAAATCTAACTGAACGTAGAGATTGAAAGTCATATTCTAACACCAGCATCTTTTAGTTAATGCTTCCTAGAAGCATACCTGCAAGACTTTTAAAGGTAACTTTGAAGATGTGGAATGTCATGCCATGCTGGTTTTTTCTCATTTATCCTCAGTATTTTTGATTGCTTCTAACTTTGTTCAGGCTTCAGTTTCCACTTTGAGACCCTGTATCCTCAAGTTCTATCTTGCTCTGATGACTGTGTGAATTTTCTATCACTGATCCTAAAGTGTGCTCATACAGACATGCTAAAGTAAATCTGTTAACCTCTGAGTTGCTGTGAGTGGTTATAATTTTACCCTCCTTCTCTTATGGGAGGATAAAGAACACCAGAAAAATACAAGCAGTAACATGGTTAACTGGCTCCAAGACAGATGTTCATGTTGCTTTAATATTGACAAAAGTACTTTGGCTTCCTGTGAAGCAAAGGATTGATTTTTAAACATAGTATTTGCAGACCAAGCACTATGTGGCTCAAGTCCAGCTCTCCTGAAAGACTTAATAACAGCCCCTCACATTCTCTTTGTTCTTTTGAAAATTGTCAACTGCTGCAGACACCTACCGTAGCTTCCTGCCATTCACATACTAGCATTCTTTTAATGGTCGCTTCTCTTTTCTATTGAATGTTTGTGCTTTAATTTTAGGCATTTTTGCAACATTTTTTCATTTTCTTTGTTAGTTAATTGCAAGAAGTCACTATACTTTTTCTGTGAACAACAATTTGCTTACAATTTGTTAGATTATGCTTTTGTATTATACAGTTATTAGAGTTTCTTTTCTAGCTCCTAATATACTTTAAGAAATCTTTTCCAGATCAGGTCTTTGAAATTAATATGAATACTATTATCGGTATCTTTATTTTGTTACCAATTTAACTGTATTTTATTTATTTATATTTTATTTATTATTTATTTGTGAGCAGGTTTATGTATTGATCAGTCATTTTAGTGTTAATATTTACCATTCTGCTCTGGTACATGCCATAGCTTATGACTAATAGTAAAGAAAAAAACATCAGGAACAGTTTTTTATGGTGTACAACAGACCCTTGCAAAGTGAGGCATGGATGAGTCTTCCAGTACAGAGAGCGGCTGACAGTTTCTTTCATCACCTTGCAAGTAAGGTTACACACTTGAGATAGTAGGATGAGGCCTGTTAAGAAGCTATTATAGAGATAATACTTAAACCAGCCTTGTTTTTAACCAGATGTTGAATGCCATAGGAGAATATGTCTCTCTTCAGGTGCACATTTGTGTATATCTGTGGATATACAAAGGTATGTAAAAGGACCTACAAGTCCACCTATATTCACTATGAATGCTACTGTGTGTTTGCCCCAAAGCAGTCAATAGTTTATGTAAACAAACTTTATGATAGAGGTATTACAGATATGTGAGAATAAATCCAAGCCGTACAATAAGAAGTTTTTGTATATTTACATACTTGGTTATAAATCTATTCCTTATTTATGTATTTTCAAATTTAGGTACACATTTATATGTCAAAGAAATTATCTTTTTCCCTTAATCTTTATGTGTGGTAAATGTGTTCAGTTGTCACCATTTCCAGAATACCAGTATTATTCCAGTAAATGTTTAATTTAATGGTTTCCAATGTTAAATCTGCAACTGAATAAATATATACTCAAAGGAGGTTTGGGTTGACAAAAAAATTGAGGTAAAACCTAGTAACAAAACAAAACATTCAGCATTCTATCTCCAATTTCCTGACTTTCTTGTTTTGCATGAAAATATTCTAAAAATAATATTTCCTAAAAAATAATGTTTCAATTGCGTTTACTTCTTATTCTCTCCCAAATGCAAGGTTCCTTATCACTTGTAACATACTTTAAACAAATTGACTGTAGTTCACAGACACAAAGAATCAGTCTTGGGGAAGTGGTCACCTACAGAAAAACATAAGGAACATGATGTTGCATTCTTTCAAGTCTTAGCTAATGTCTTATTAAAATATTCTTATCCTGGAGAAAGAATGGATGCTAAGATTTCAAAGTAATTTGCCATGTTTTTCCAAGTATTTTTCCTAGGATATATGCAGGTGTACAATATTTTTAATCTCATAGTTCTTTGTTTTCCATATGTAGCATTGCAGAACATAAAGAAAAAGTGTCTATGAAACTGAAAACTGTCATGGACTATCCTTTACCTAAAGCTGTTAGCCTTTATCAAAGACTCCAGTCATGGTTTCAGTTTCAGAAAGATAATTATTCTCAGAGTGATTTCTTCTCTGCCTCTCCCCTCTCTTCTTTTTGTTTCAGAAAGTAACTTTTCTTCTTTATGAGTGAAGTTGATCCCATTTTATCACAATTTAGATCTTCTAATTCCCTGCAGCAGACTCAATCTACAGTGTGCTATGTTTGACATACTTGAATCAGAGCTTAAATTCAAACTTTTGTCCCCATTTAAGAAAGCTGAAAATCTGCCGCCCTGAATTGGCTGAACCTTACTGCCCAGATAAAAATGTCATTCCTTTAAAACTCAGTAACATGAATGTACAAAATGCCACGATGATGGACTGTAATAGAACAAAACGTTCCTAGCTTTCCTACCTTTCTTATCAGTTTTATTGCTTTTCATCTCTTACAGACCTGCAAAATGCTGCATTTGATTAAAGATTATTTATTCAGAATGCTTTAAGAATGGTGTTTCAAAGCAGGGTTTACTGTATTAAATTTTAGTATTTTATAGTAAATGTATAAAAGGCTGTAAAATAAACAGTAGGAGAGGCATAGACAGATGCCACAGATGTTTTACAAATCAGAATCTTTGTTCTTGTGCTTATGTTGAAATGGTAATAGAGAAGACAAAGGCCAGTCACAATGCAGCCTATAAACAATTCTGTGGTGAATAACCATTGCAAAAAATAGATAGGCATGATTTTCATACCTGTGTGGTTAACCATCTTTCTCTCAGGGAATATTACAAAGGAAATGTAAGTCTCCTTTGAAGTATGGCACCCTTTTTTCTACCATCTAATGAGGCTCTTCAAAGATCATAATGTTGCAGAATACTAGAGGTATACATAAAGCACATTTAAGCATATATTTATAGTAAAGGATAAAGAAGACAAAATACAGATTGATTCACTCAGTAAAAAGCATGAGCTTTGGCTAGGGACATATTTCTGCAGGGTGTGCAGCGCTACAGCTGTGCCAAAAAATTATCACCTGCAGAAAATCGCACTTTGTAAGTTCTCAAAGAAGTAGAACATTTTTTGCCCTACAGCTTTTTTCTTTCATGAGGAAGAGACGGTTTTGTGAAGCATAGATCATTTTTGTGTGTGAATGCTTGTTAAAGGCAAAATGTCCCCCAAAACTTACATCCCAGAGCTAGGCAATAAAAGATTCAGGTATATACTGTCTGTGTGCTGCAATATCTATGGTTCAGGTACTTAATGGTACCTGAAATTGAGGACTGAGAGACTAAGCAGTGTGGCTCAGACAGATTCATGTTGGGCAAGTCTATCTGCAAGTCTTGAGCACCACAGTCAGATGGCACCTTAAGTAGCATCTGCTGCTCACTGCTGGACACAGGAGGAAGTAAATCCTTGGCAGGAATCACTATTCCTCATGGGGCCTCACCCTGCCATGCCCATAAGCTAAGACAGAAGAACAACTTGAATAAAATAGAAGTGTTCTTTACCCTCTCTCCTGAGCACCTGAGACAAGACTGATCCCAGCTCTCTACATGCGATTTCCACAACTATAACCATGCATCACATTTCCTGTTAAAATGAGACCACTGTTAAGAAAATAGGGTGGTTGTGATTATAAACAGTCTTATTTTATACATGTGAGATAGCCTTTACAGAATTTCATAATGCTTACAGCATTTGCTCAGGAAGTGGAAAGTTTTGTTTATCTTTGAGCTTCCCCCACCCTGCTTCTAATTTCCACGTTGTTCCAGCAAACAGGAGACAAGGAGGCTGGAGGAGTTGGGGCATTCTGTGTCCCTTTCCCTCCAATGCTAGGAAAAGATCTGTCGGCTCAAACACAATTTACAGCCAGTATTCAGCATACTTGAGAGGAAGGATTTTTGGTAGCCAGTGGCTAAAAAATACCAGCTCTGCACTAATGAGATTTCTCCCTGCCTCCTTTACCCCCCATGAAACATTTTATTGTCTTACAAGCGCAAATACAAGTGTTGCATGTTCGTTTCTTGGGAGAAAATATGATTCTTCGCAATAAATATTTTTTTAGTGAATAACTAAATGTGGATAGAGCTGTATAGTTTTACACTTACAGCTAAAAGAGCTACGTAAGCTTTAGGTTTTTCTTTCAATTTGAATTTTAGTAACAATCGTTATACAAATATGAATCTCATAGGCAGTTAAAAATATATCCTTTTTGAACTCTCAAGATAAAAATAAACCTTAC
Organism: Forpus xanthops; assembly: GCA_032466535.1. Classification (NCBI taxonomy): domain Eukaryota; kingdom Metazoa; phylum Chordata; class Aves; order Psittaciformes; family Psittacidae; genus Forpus; species Forpus xanthops. Next base: position 14,325 of record JASSUY010032838.1, read on the forward strand.
ATAGGGGGTTAAAAATATATCATTTTTGAACTCTCAAGATAAAAATAAACCTTATAAAATAATTTCAGCTTGCTAAACTTAAGTTTTCCTTAACTGATACCACTTTAAATAAATACCAAACCTAAAAGCTTCTGAACAAAATTTGAAGGATCAAGCATTCCAAGTATTTATAATTACAGGTACAGATGTATACATATATTTATAAAAATGGAAGAAAATATGGGTTGTTTAGCACACAACATTTTATATTACTTCATATAAATTTCATAGCACAATGTGTCCAGGTCAGAATTCTTAAGTGCCAGTCCACAAGGCATTTGGAGGAACAACAGTGTAAGTCTTGAGGGTAACATCATCTGCATCATGTAAAAACAGAAAGCTTGTGAGGTGAACAGATGTTGCCAAAATTACCCAGACTAGAGGATAATAAAATGCACACTAATGTCCCATCAAATTTGTTGTATTTGTACTACGTTAGGAAGTCTTAGAGTGGCATTGGAGCGCAGAAATAAATATGAAATAAGGAAATTAAGCAAAAAAAAATATTTAGCTAACTTTTGGAAAACTGATTTTAATTTGAATCTCTTAAGAGCAGAATAAATAGGAAGTCACATGTAATCATAGAAATTAGCGTGATATGATACATATAGAATGAATGAATTATAAAATTAGCATACAGACTTCTCATATTTCAGGGAAGCTTCACCATCAGCAAAGTAGTGGGCGATATGGAGAAACCCCTGTATGTAAAAGAATGAGATGAAAGCTTCTTACAAGAGTTTCAGAAGTCAGAAAATAAAGAGGAAGAAAACAACACAGGATTCAGAGGTTTGTCCAGAAAACCTGAGGTCTCTGGCATTGTTTTGCTTAGCATCTTGAGACCTTCATCAGAGATCCCTATCTCTGAATTATAGCTATTGACAGCAAGGGAAGGTTGTTTCCCCTGATAGGATTGACATTATGGAAGCTGTAATGAGTGGGCTATTTCCAGTGTAAATAGAATATTTTTATGCTTTGATACCAGAGACAGAAGAGATATCACTTGCAGCACCATGTGCAATTCTTGTTGTCTGTGTTAAGAAAGATTAAGTGAAAGTATAACGGGATGGTTGAGGAAATGGGAGCCTTTCTTATAGGGACAATGAAAGGACCTAGCAAAATAAATGCAGTGTTTGAATGTATAACAGACAAGTATGGAAAAGGGGAAAATTCTTCTCAGCTAACAGAATACTTGTCAAAGGACAGAGATAACCTCAGCTTATATGAATTCATGTGGAAAAATTAAAAGCAGCTTTCAAACCTTAAGAGTAATGAGATGGGAAAAAGCAGATGTTGGGAATTTAACTAGCTGCAATACTAATTCTGTTGCAGGACTGCAGAAGGGACTGTTTGATACATTCACCTAAAGCAGGAGAAAGTCTCTTTCAGCCTGTTTCCCACTTTCTTTAGAGTCTGAATTTGCACCAGAGTATTTCAGCTTAATATTTTGGAAATCAGTGTTTCTTCTGTCAGCAAAAGTGTCTGTGCTTGCCTTCCCAAAAAATTGAAATATACATGTTTATGTATCAACAGGTAAGCTTTAACCATTTTCAAGTAGTAGATCAAGGCATTAAACGTAGTTTATGTGGCACTTACAGACATATTTTCTTTGCACAGATTACAAGCATATTATGTAAGCTGAGTTTCAAAACATTCAATGAGTGTTTAAAAAATTTAAAGTTACTTTCAGTAGTGTCCTGGGTTCAGCAGTAGCAGTAATTTTTCTCCTTCTTAGTAGCTGGTGCAGTGCTATGTTTTTGACTTTCAGCCTGGGAACAGTGCTGATAACACCGATGGTTTTAGTTGTTGCTATGTAATGTTTAGTCTGATGAAGGAATTTCTGAGTCTCATGCTCTGCCAGGGAGGAGGGGAAGCCAGGAGGAAGCAGAGACAGGATACCTGACACAAACCAGCCAAAGAGTTATGCCATACCACAGCACGTCATGCCCACTATATAAACTGGGGCAGTTACCCGGAAGGGGTAGATCACTGCTCGGTCAGGCTGGGTATCGTTTGGTGCGTGGTGAGCAGTTGTATTCTTTTCCCTTGCTCTTTCCCTTATCATTATTATTATTGGTGGTAGCAGCAGTGGTTTGTGTTATACCTTAGTTACTGGGCTGTTCTGATCTCAACCCATGACAGTTCCATTCTTTTGATTCTCCCCCCATCCCTCTGGGAGGAGTGGGAGAAAGGAGTGAGTGTACTAATGACTGCATGGCTGATTTACTGCTGGGCTTGAACCACTACAAGTAGAAATTGCATTCTCTAAAATAACATGTTATTCAACTGTGTAAATTTTGAGTGAATTCAACTGTTTTAAATAGACAGTTATAGTAAAACTTAAAATCACTAAAGGGCTTTTCAAATATTCACATAAATTCTTTCTACCAAGATGTTAATTGAATAATAAGGCTGCTAACATAGCTCCTATGTCTTCCAAAGTTAATTCTACCCAGTATATTTGTGATATCATTGAGATGTTGCTGATTGCAATGGTTACAAGTTAATTTATGCACTGCAATGAATTTTATTCACAAGGAATTGCAATGACAACTGTATTACTGATGCAGTCTTCCTGTAAGGCTTTCCATTCAGCCTTTAATAATGTAACCACATACTTTAAATGACTAAATGTATTTTCAATTATAAACATTAAAGTGGTACCTGTGGGAGAAGAGGAATGTTGCTATTGCATATTTTGTTATGCACGACAAGGTCAAACCTTCATTTTCACTATATTTTCTTTGGGAGAGGCTTTGTTACTAGTAAGATAATTAACATTACAAAAAGATGTATGGTTTTTGAGTCTGATTTTTCTTCTGACAATTTATTTTCATACTTGACACTGTGGAAAATAACTTGTCATGCTTAATGCTTTAATACATATTATATATACTTTTGTTTTCATAAGAAGACCATAACAAGATAAAGTGGAACAATGGGCTCATTCATGCTTTGGAGTATTAAGACTGGACTGCAAATGAGTTCAGGTTTCTGAAAACCGTACTAAAATTTTAAATAGTCATTGTTGAAAATGTTTTGGAAAGTCTTAGGAGTATGGTGGAAAGAAAATCAATTTTTCCATACAGAAACATTAATTCTCCAGACTTATGGACTTCTCCTGGTGGTGTTTTTCTTGCAGTGTTATGCCTTTGTTTACTCTGGATTTTTAGCCTGTATTTACATGGTTTTTGTTGTTTAAGTGTTCAAGTCAACAAACACCTGACAGCTGTTCAGTAGGTATTGCAACCTACTTTAGTGCCCAGAAACACATTGTGTAATGCACATCCATCAAACTGGCACCTGAAGAACCCTGGGAAGGATTCTGTATCTTAATGAAACTTTGACAAGAGTGGAAGTGCCTTCAGAGATTTGTCCCTGAATGTAACATGGGAAAAGTTAACAGATGGTTCCCTTTCTAATTTATCATTTGTCAGGCATTCAGGTATATATACTTTAATCCCAAATTTTTCATTGTCTGATATTCTGGAATTAATTTCCACACTCTAATGTCAAAACAATAATAAATCATTATAATGGAGAAGAAATAATGTCTTACAGGAATAATATGAGTGGTCTTTTTTCTTTTTGCCTTTTTTTTTTCTTTTTAATTTGGGCAGCTATGGCTATTTGGTTTCATAGATTTTATATTTTTTCTATATATATAGTCTGGATTAAGTAAAAGTGCATGAATTGATTTATATTTCTTTTTCTATTTTTTTTTTTATTTTAAATTTGTAAATTTATGCAACCTAAAATTTCAGTTATTTTAATTCTTTGAAAAAATCTTTTTCTGACACTCTATTTCACCATGACACATTTAAGAGGTACAAAAGTTGTGAAAAGGCCTGAAGAAATCCCCAATCTGGCAAAACCCCAGAGTATCTCAACAAACTAAGAAGTCAAATAACTGTAACCCTTTCCTTTCCCCAAAAACCTACAGACAACTCCTAAAAGAAAAGCTAAAAATCCTTCTTGTTGTCACATTGTTTTCCAGTGTATGAGTAGACGACATAGATTAAGATAAAGTTTATAAAGATGTTAATTATTAATTACATAAAAGCCAAGAGAGGATATTTATTTTTGTATGTAAAGTGTTTTTATTTTTATACTATGTATTTATTAAAAATTGTATTAGGTTTGTAAAAACTGTGTGCTTATCCTCACTAAGGACTGTCCATGTAAGTTTTAGACCTGAATTTAAGACAAAAGGAAATGAAAATAACAGAGAGCCCATACCCTTTATTTACAGATGTCAGTAAACTGGCAGAATTTCAAAATGATTTTGTTGCCACCAGTTCCTGTTAGGGTCCCTCAAATGTCTGAAAAACTGTGCAGGTACCTCGTATCTGAACATGGCTTTAAAGTTTTAATCTCAATCCTTGGTTTTGTTTGTTTAGTTTTTTGTTTTTTAAGTGATGAAACATCCATGAGCAAACTTAATAGAATTGAAGGATGTGGGTAATCATTGTATAAAACATAGATTATAATTTTCTAGAACTACAGTGAAAAAAAATTGATTTTGCAAACTCTGCTTATTGTGCTTTTTCTATCAGTGGACTCTGAAAAAAGAATAACACTAAGAGATGGTGCTCAAATACGTCTGGGTTTTATACCTTCAAAGTATGAGATGTGTAGTTTCTTCAGGAAGTCAGCCAATGGTCATTTTCCATAATTTTCTCTTAGGGATTTCCTGCTTGTTATTCTCATCTCTGCTTTTCCTCTTTCTGTTCACTTTTCTGCACTGCCTCTCATTTTAATTTTTCCATTTTGAGTCTGTTTTCTCTGTTTTCTGTTGCTGTTAGGTTTCTCACCTCCATTCTTCTGTAAGTTCTTGCTTGTAGTCTCTTTCACTTCATCCTGAAAATTTCTTTAGTGTCTTTTTTCTTCTACTTTATCATCTGCTACATTTTCATATACTGAATTTTCCTATCATATCCATATATATCTTCTCTATGGAGTATCATTGAATGTTTTCCTTTGTTTCTCCTTTGTACTCTGCTTTGGAGTCAGTCACTGTAAACACTGCAGATACTATGAACAGCAATCCCATCATCATTCTAGGAAGAAACCCCTGCATGCTGGTTTCCCATGCATAGTTATGTGTGTCTTCATTCGAGTTGCACACACAATTATATATTTGTTTCTGTGTGCTTTCCCATTTCTATGATAACACTGCATGTCTATCATTCATGTGTGATGGAGATTCTGTCAAATGGGCACCTTTAGGATATCAGTGTACCTATAATGTATACGATGTTTTGAAGAAATTTAGCATCAATAACTTCTCCATTTAATACACAAACTAAATGGAATTTAACCAGCATTTTTGTTCCCTTTTTTTTTTTTTTTTTCTTTAACCAATTTGCTTTAACATGGTCAAGGAACAGAATAAACAACTTTATGTTCTTTCTTTTTATTTCAAATAATTACTTTTTATTTCCTCAGGAAAGTTCTTCAGTGGCATCACTTCTGTTTGGTGTGTATTGGTGAAATCATTTATAATGCCTGACTAACTAGTAATGTAAGACTTTGCCCCAGAAGGGAGATTCTGATGTTAGAAGTAATTCTAGAAGTACAATTGGAATTTGTGTTCCAGACCCTAAGACAAATTTTAAAACATTTTAAAAGTCACACCATAAATATTGGCAAATATTTCATTATACTGCACTGAGGAAAAGGAAGAAGTTCTTGGCTTTCCTGGGTTGCAGCAAACTCTTTCAGTGATACACAGCATAAGAAAAGATTAGTCAGTCAGAACTCCTGAGACTGAATGCAACTTGCTGCAAAAACCATCAAACGGAAGTCATGAATGACCTGGCTGGCTAATGAGTAAATCTTATGTGTGCCAGGAAGACCTTGGCCCAGCAGCAATGCTAAAATGCTATCCAAGGTACACAGTAAAATTAGGGGCTCTTAAAAAACTAATCTTCTTTTTAAAATTGAGAATAGAATATGAGGAGGCTTGTGTGACAAGCTAATTTTATTAGGAAAATGCTTATGTGCCACATAGCTGTATGTGTGCTGTGTCACTCTGCAGGAGCCAAATCCATTAGGCTAATGATGTCTATTTTGGCTATTATGTTTTATAAACACTTTTTTCTTAACAAATGTTACGACAGCAAAATACTCATGATATAGAGGAATCTCAAATTAGATGTGAGGTTTGGGTATCCCATTTAGGATTTAGGAAGAGTGTGTGCATATGACTTTCAAGTGCATTGCTGGAAGGGCTTACTCTGGGACAGAAGTCCTTGCATTCTCTCTCCCTCTTGCTCTCTTTTAATGATAAGCTATGTAGTGTCAAGACACTCTGATGCCACAAGCATAAGGCAGCCCTGGGGACCAGTGTCTCCTGTGTCAGACAAATGCGTAATGCCTGTCTTTGGCCCAATTAGCCTTCCTCGCTTCATCTTAACAAAGAGCTTCAATGGGACAGGAGGATACTCATCCCTTCTAGACAACCTTTTAGATTTGGGATGAGGTGCTGCCTGTGGGAGCCAGTGAGTTCCTATACTCCTAAGAGTAATGAGTCTGGTTTGGGTTAAGAAAAGAAAAACCAAACAAAAAAAACCCAAGCCCAAACCAGCCCACCTGTTCCATGAACTTCTAGTGGCTGGTTTGTTAGGCTTGGTTATTATGATACCTTGATATCTGTGGTACCAAACAGGCCACATTCTTGTTTGTGCTTTATTTTAGTGTGTAGGTGCTCTAATTCACTCAGAGGTGGCTTCCTGAGAAGACTTAGCTTTTGAGAAGCTGCAACATTTTTGGATCTGAGTTGGCAGCAGCAGACACCAGACTGTTCAGATTGAGGTGATGCAGGGAGCGTCACCCCACACTGCGAGAACCAGGAGTCTCTTGGATGTGATAGCTCTTTGATTTGCATGAATAAAAATTAAAATAATAAAAAAATAAAATTAAAAGCTTAGTACTTAATTTCTTCTACCAAAATCAATACTGTTAAAAATCAAACATTTGGTTTAGGTTTGAATATGTTACAAATAGATGTCGCAAAGTTATTTTTTCCTTTCACATTTATCTTCATTAAGATCATGAGAAATATCCAAACCGATGGTTTGGGTTTAATAATACTCTTTAAGTCTTAATAATGAAGTCACCTTTTCAAGTCTGAATAATAAAGTTGACACCTTTCTCTGGGTGAGGAAAGGATATAAGAAAATATTCTAAAATGTAGATTCAACGGCTACTAATTTTAGCCTTTCTGTTGATAATCCTCCAAGATCTGAGAGCATGATGCAACTGCTTTGCATCAAGGGGTACAATGCATGCAGGTTCTTGAAATGAATACATTTCTTCATGTTCAGAAGATACATTTTTACCTAACTGTCTCCATGTTTAGAGTAGATGTTGGTTGCTTCTGTACACAAATCCTATCAGGCAATTCAGGAAGGCAAACTGGGGTATCAAATTTTGTATTTAAAAAGTAATTAGGAAAACAGACATACAATTTGCATCTGTCATATCTCCAGTATTTATAAGAGAAGGAGAAGAGCAACTACAGAATATTTTGCAACAGAACTAGGTGGAAAACTGCAGAAGAAAGAACCAGCGTTATATTTCACTCTTCATTTTACTAGTTACTGCTACTACCGCATTATTATGCTACTTTATTATTGCTACATTATTATTATGATACCATTATTCTGGAAAACATAAGAGCTTTTAAAATTGAGACATTTCTCAACTTTCCTTCTACCTTACAAATGAGTACTAATATTAAATATTTTGAGAATGAGTATATGTTATTTGAGCCATACTGTTTTTATAGATGCTGATAACTTGGTTCTTGTATTTCTTTTCTCCATTGTCCTATATTCCTTTTTTCTAATTATTATTTGTAGTTACTCTCATTCTTTTTTTTTTAGTTTTCTCTCTCTTATGCTTTCTTTATGACTTTATTTTATTTCTGCCTACTGTAATCTCCCCATTTTTTTTTTCATTGTGTGGCATATTTTTGCATGATTGCTGATAAATTCAATAGTGGGATGGCCTTTATTGTAATGTGATATGCATCAGGGTGGCCAGTACTTGAACAGCTGTGCTATATCCTTCCAGGTATCCTACATGCAATGCATTTGTTCTAAAATGTACAGGCTTCTCTAAGTCAAAGCTCAATGGAGGAATGTCTTTGTCAGGTACTCAAGCTGTCCTATAGGTAATAGGTATTGAATTGTGTCAGACTGTAGTCTCTTAAGAAACATGAGTGAAAAGTCAAACAATTCAGTAGAGTGTATCAGAGTACTCACAAGAGTCTATTCAATATCCGCTGAGACATCAAATAAAACAACAGTAATGAAAACAGAGCTATATATGGAACCCTTGATGACAGAATTAATGAATAAGTGAGATTTACTGGCTTCTATTGCATTGCATTCAGGTTAGTATGGAGGAACTACTGAAAAAGTATTGATCTGTGAAAAAAGGTTTACCATTACAGTTAATACATTTGTAGCTAAATCCAGATTCCCCTTGTATTAATTGTACTGCATTGTGCAGGTGCCAGAATAATTGTGGAATTCACTGAAGCATATTTCAGCTGAAACAGCAGTGCATACAGACCACTGGAATACAGCTGCATTTCCACTTAAAATGAAGAAATAGTTAGCTTCATCAAATTCTTTGTGGTCCCTACACCAGCCCTATGGTTTCTAGACTGACAGGTCATTTGTCTGTGATTAGGAATGTGTCTACTCAGGTTGACTGACATGGGTTAAAAGAGCAATGAGGACAAGATAAGCCGGGCTCAAACTCTGTAGTAAGCGTGATATGTATATTCCAACATTAAAGCATCAATTGAAACAGAAAATTATGATTCTATGCATACTTAGTAAGCAAAGGTAAGGAATTGATCTCAACCTATGTTATGACCGTAATCAAAGCAAGCACCTATGAGACATATGTGACACAACCAAAATTTGAACAGTTATGGAAGCCTTGTTCCATCTCTCAGACCTGCTTGGAAGGCTTCCGTAAATTACCGTTACCTTGCTTATGTGTTTTGACATGCCCCCAAAATTCAGCTGTAGCATCTTGCTGAGGTAAACTCAGAGAAGCCATTGGCATTTAATCACATTACTTGTTAATCTGGTGTTTTGTCTAGTCAGTTTTACAGTGTAAGAATAAATAGAACATTCAAGAGAAAAAGATGAGGGCTCATCCATTTGAGCTAGATGGTCACAGCCATTTTCTTAATACAGTTTTAATATAAGCCTAATGCAATTTCTAACAAAAGGTTCAACATATCAGGTAATGGCTTAATATTAATAAAATTTTGGTCTTCTAGAAATCAAAGACTGCCATGAAATCTGAAGGGGACAGGATTTCATATAGTGTGAGGAAAATACAATAATGATTTCTAAGTATCAGTTATAACTTCCTTCACAAGGTCAAACAGACAATCAATTGTGAATGTAAAATTTGCAGAACAAATTTGTTCTGTTATTATTGTCTGCCTAATTTTCACACAGTTCTGATATACAGATACAGTCGTACTGAGGAGGAGGTGTTTCTGTATGTATTGACAAATATTTCTGCATAGTATTTTGTGTCAATGAATGAAAAGAAATGATTAATCAATGAATCATACAGTAAATAAATCAGATGGCGATATTCTGGCTCTTATGCCACAGGCATTGTTGCACACAAAGAGCAGGATCTTTCTTCCAGAAGGAATATGGAATTATACATGCTCATCTCAATTCAGCCCCAGGCACCTACACTCCCCACTGGCAGCTGAGTATTTAATTTCTTGCAGCATTTTTATTATTAATTTGTCTAACAGAAACATCATAAAATTATTAGGCCTGTTCTAATAATAAGCATTGCATTATTGGAATCTATAAAATCAATATGATAGACACTGATTTGTGCCAGGTGAGAATTTTGCCCTGCCAGGAGGAAGAATAAAGGAAATATGTTCCTTTCAGGACATGCATAAGATTACTATCTCTATGTGGAGGTACACATTTGAATAGAGGAGATTGTAACCGGATATAGTCTTGCTATGAGCTTTGTATGAACTTGCCACAGAAAAGGCATATTTTGTTACATGAGACTAGAAAACTTGTTGCTGAAATCAGCTTTAATATGTGAAGGGATTTTTTTTTTTTTAAATGATAAAAAACCATGGATTAAAATCCCTGGGGATATACATCAGAATCTACAAAAGCAGTGCCCCCCCCAAGCCAGATAAGAAAGCCTATTAGGCAGATGGTATCACACATGAAAAAAGTGATCAAGCTGTGAGCAAGAGAGCCAGATCTACTTAGTGTGATAATTAGAAAAGAAAGAGCCCCAAAGGAATGCAGAAAAGTAAACTATAAAATCACAGCTGGAAAATGTGCAGCAGATTGTATTTTAGATCCAGGAACAGGTCAAATCAAGACAAAAAGAGCTATGAAATTAGGGGGAAGAATTTGGGAGAATGTGCCTATCAGATTATGACGTCACAGCTCACTGCCTCTTTGAAACTAGGATCTGATTCCTGTCTGGTGTCAGCAGCAGTTCACAGATTTGAACTGAAACACCTCTACTCATCCCTGCTCCATCCAGCAAGTCAAATTCTGTAGTTGTCTATTGAGGACGTGTGAGTAAGGTGAAAAGAGCCACTAGCTGCAATAAGCTTTAACTCAGTTTATAACCATAGTGTAAAGTGGGTCTGTAGATATATATCTACGTATCTTAGTACTCAAAAGACAGTCACAAAGTAAAATCCATGATGTTGTCTTACACCATTTTTGTATTTCAGGGTATCGAATCTCAAGAAAAAGCAACCAACCAACCAAACAAAAACCTTCTCATCTTTATAAGCTAATGATAGAAATTAATAAAAAATATTAAATATTATTTTCTCACCCCCTCTTCTCAGTGTCTCAAATTCTCTTTTCAGTTACTGTAAAGAAGGAATTTTCTCCTTCTTAGGGAAAACATTATTTTTAACTCCCTGCTGCAGGGGGTTTTAAAATTTGGAAGTATTGAAAAAAACACTTTGGTATTTAACAGTTATCAAAAGCAAGCACTAGACTGCAGTGCTCAAGGCAACTTCAACAAAATCTACACAGGGATCATCTCCCCAGAACCTAAGGCTTATGGACCCATGCAGGCATTTTATTCCTTTGAACTATTCTGTAGGAGATTTAAATAACAAGCACCCTGCCTCCTCCCATTTTCTCATGAAGTTGTGGTATTATTTTGTTTCTAGACATCTTGATTTTTTAAAAATCCATAGCTCGTTAGGTTGACCTTTAGCTTCACTAAAATTGATGTCAAAATTATTTCAAATTTGCACTTCCAGACTTTCCTAGCTTTGGCTTTTAAAACAAGTAAGTAACCCTACTGACTCAACTTTACAACAAGCCATTTATGAAATTCATGTAGCTCAGGGGTGAATGTACATGGTCATTAAGAAAATCCAAAACTCTTATTCAAAACAAGCTCTAAATAAACTCAATGTTTTGATCAGTTTTGGGGCGGAAGAACCAAAAACATTTATTTTTTTTTCATGATTTTTCTTTTAAGGTGGTAACATTTTTTCAACCACTTCACATCAGGTCAGGCCTATATTGTCATGGGTAGACAGTGTCATCACTGGTTTCCAATGTTACCAGTGGAACAACTCATAGTGAACAATGAGGATTCTTCCCTATTCCTTCCAGTCACCATAATCTTATGGGCTGTTCCCAGGAGAACCAGATGGCCACATACTGGCATTAACTGCTCCTAAGCTGTTCCCTTTCCAGCAGTCTTGCTGTGTAGAGATAGAAGAGAGGTGAGAGAAAGTCTTCTGCAGTAGGTTTACGCTAAGAGCTATGTGCTTTAGAGAAATTGAGTGCGCTTTTAGCATTTCTGACAGGTTCCTTCATCTTTAATCTCATGCTGTTCATATCTCTTGGGGACAACGTTCAGTTACATCTTTCAGTTTCATCCATTAGAAGTCTTTCGCTTATACGCCTTCATCTACCAGAAACGAATAAAACTTTCTGTTTTAATCTTGCCTTCTCTTGCATCTAATTGATGTACCTTTTTCATTTCCTGGTCTGACCAGCTCCAGGGGTAGTTTAATTTTGTTTGGTGCATGCTATAATGAAAAACAAAAGGAGTGTATCTGTAAATCTGTTCACAAGTACATTCGGATACTAATTCCACTACTCAGGGAGGGTGCTGCTGCTGATTTGGTGCACTTTCTGACTTCCTGGTAGGCTTGTGTATTATGGCTTAATCTCACTAATGCGTTCTTGTTGAATTTAGTGCTGTGGATAAAGACATTGAAGGTGGTAAATATATAGTATTTCTTTCCACATAGTAGATGAAAAGCAGAGTGTTCTAGTACAGTAAGTGAGGCTGTGATAGCTAAAGAAGTTATATTCCATTAGAAAGCCAAACATTAACAGATGATTTGAAAGTCCGTTTTTTTTTTTTTATAAATCCTTAAATTAAACCATCAATTGCCTTGCATTAACATTTTCTTCTTAAAAGACTTGAGTCATAAAGTTTAAAATTTCAATGAATGTCAATCTTAACAGAGGTGATAATGTATAGATATTAATACACTGTCCCTTTGTTCCTGCTTTTTTTTTTTTCATTTTGTTAATTATCTATTCATAAGTAGCTTAACCATAGACTAACTAAAATGATACTTGCTTCAGATGCTTGATTGGCAAGCTAATTTCACAAAAAAGTCCAAAATACACAGAAAAGAGTAAGGTGAAAAGAAAGGCCTGTTCCCAGCCTTCCACTCACACCCAAACCTTGCTGAGTATGTTCTACTAGGCACATACTCTGCACATGTAATGGACAAAAACTCCATAGTACATTACTCTAGGTTTATGATGGTTTGGATCTTGAGAGTTTTTCACTAGCAATAACTCCATGAAAATTCATTAAAGTTATACTGGTGTGATGAACTCCATCATGGATTAGGCCCTTTATTTATAATAAAACTCATATTATTACCAGCATACTTTTCTCTATTGAAATCTCATTTGCAAATATAAAGCTTGATCTTGAAAACCTATGCAAACATATCTACTGTTAGATCTTCTGAAGTTATTGGTTTTGGTGAGGTTAGCTTGAATCTTATATCTCAATATGCAAGGACAGCGACACAGAATTCAGGTTTGCCTCATTTGCTGTAAGAAGGTGGTATGCTCAAGCCTTTCTACATGTGCAGGGATGCCTTTTTGGGTGAGAAACACGTCTCCAGTTGTCTGCCATCTTCTACAGTCCTGGGCAGAATCATATCTTCTCTGACAGCTTGGCTGGTTGCCGCCAAGGAAGAGAGACAAAGATGACATTTTGTCAGCCCATTAATGGAACTGCCTCTTAACTCAGGAGGCTTCAAGGTCATGTGACTGGTTCATAATTCAGGATTGCAAAATTGCTTCTTCAGAGCATGAATCTTGGTATGCTTCAAGGAGAAATACATTCCCAATTTCTCCTCCTGCAACTAATTGCCTGGCAGCAGAGTAACAGAAAAGAAAGAAGGCCCTTCAGATTTCCAGAGTTGTCCTTGAAAATGTGAATTGAACCTCTCATAAATAGATAGGGTACTATATTTAGTAAGCGAATCTGAAATAACAGAAGTGCAATACGTACAGCGTAGCATCCTTTGTTTGCAATTGCCAAGTTATTTTAGACCAACAGTTTTATTTACTATGTTCATTTTACATTTTTCTTCCAATACTACTATGGAAGACAACTTTGGATCAATTTACTTGGAAACCATTAACTCAACCAAGGTGAAATGTATAAAGCACTCGGTATTGTAGATGTGCTTGACCTGTTTACATCTGTTTGTGTATGCTATTCTTCAGGCTACTTTTTTTTTATATAGTTCTGTTTGTATTTTTTTCAGCGTGTCTTTTTGTTATAAATGAAAGTTGCCAATAGGTGAGAAAAAATCCCATGGAACATAGAACAAATTACAAAACAAGAATGCTTGAAGTACCAAGAATATAATTCAGGAAGTTCATTTTAGTATTTCTTCATGTCTTTGTCACATAGTGGATCCTTTATTCTGTTGCCTTTTAAACTCATATATTTTTTTTATGGGCAGACTCTGATCGGCCTCTACAGATACTTGACACTGTTCTAGGAAATGTAAATGAATGTTGTTGACCTGCTAATATTGAGGTTTCTTTGTTCTGAACTTAGTCTAGTTTATTTTCTTGTCCCACTGAAGATTATATGATCCAAGATGCTTTGTACCACACAAGGGCCATTTACTGCTGTCTGCACTGCAGGCAGAAAAACTTACAAGACATAAAATACCTTTGTCATCCAGTATATTAATGGGAGAAAAAAAGCTTTTAAATCAGCAGCACTTTCATGTAGCCCTTCTTACTTTTTGTCTACATTTCATAAGTATCAGATAAGTAATTTCAAAGCTAATAGATCTGCAGATTTGTGTAATCTATAGCTGTTAGGACGTTCCTGAACATTTCATAGATTGCAGCTTACTTTCATATATTCATGTTTGTATAAAGAGAATATTATATGATGCATTTTGTTACTTAGTGATATATAGGAAGATCTGAAATGTGTGGAGAGGTTTTAAATATATAATTAAAAAAATGTCAACACAGAACTAAGGACTGAACCCTACTTTCCTTGAGAATGGAAAGAGGAAACAGGTTAAAATCTTGTGCAAGGTCTGTACAAGAAAATACGTCATCTCATATCCCACCTTCCCACTGGTAAATAGAGAAGAAAAAATTCCAGCTATGCATCCAGGAAACTGAAAATTAACAAGTATATGAAACCAGATTCCATTTGCCATCTGGAACTATTTCAATAGATATTTTAGACAGCTTCCTCCATGACTGTGTAGATCCATTGTGTTGGATCAGACTGGGAATCCAGATTGTAAGTGAACACACAGGCCCTTTTAATCTCTGAATATAGATGTTTGTGGGCTAAGGGAGTAAGCCACAAATATCACCTTTGTACAATCCTTTTCCCTATATTTTTAAGCATAAAGTTGTCCAAAAAGAGGCACTTTTCAGGCACAGGTGATTTCCATGTTCTTTGATTGTTTATCTCCTCCCCTTCCCCATCAGTGTGGATATTCAACATGTCTGCAACAAAAAAAAAATGTCAATTTTGAGAAAATTTCAACTTCTCTGCTGAAAATAAATTATATTCTTTGAGTTAAGATCTTCTTCACAAGGTTTGGTTCTAAAATATTAGTTCAAATAACTAAAAAAAGAAAAACATCCAGCAAAGAGCATTTTCCTTTGCAGTAGATGCTGATAATAGATCGAACTACAGTGATCTAAACCTGATCCTGTCTTATGAAAGCAAGGCATCTTACTGATATCGGTAGTCTCACTGTTAGAATTAAATTTCTCCGCATACAGTATTGTTTCTAAATGGAGAGAATAAAAAGAAATTTTAAAAAATATTCTGCACATGGCCACATGGAAGTCAAAAAAGCCATAATTTTCACCAGATGTTTTTTCTTGGGAAAGAGAAAGCTCTGCCTTTTCTTTCATGTTTTTACAAACTCACCATGGTATCTGCTTAGTGTAAAGGACATGAAAAAAGGTTACATGAGATATTAGCAGTAAGTTCACTGGTCAAATGCAACTGTTTCTGTGGATTGACTGAGACTGGAAAGCCGCATTGTCTATAAAATATTGTGGTTGCATCCATTGCTATGAGAATCAATATCGGTTTTAAATTAAATTCTGTATTTAGGGTAGGGCAACCTTAAACATCTTTATTAGTATCTCACCAGTCTGTGATTATTTAAAATAGCACAAAAATACAGAGAGATTGCTAAAGGGCAAGGCTGGTATTGGAAGTACTGTTTTAACACATCCATCAATCATTGTCTTACTTTAGGCTTGGGAACAAATGAAGATGAAAAAGCTCACATACAATGACATTCATATTTGTTGCATGATTCCTTTTATTTATGATTGTTTCAGATATAATATATAAAAGTTATCTTTTGAATGCTGCCCTTTGTGGAATGCAAAATAGAGACCTTTCTTTTTAATATAACCTGAAGCAATTTGCTAGAATTCTCATTTTGAGCACACAAAAAATATTCAAGGCAATTTAACTTTATAACATAATTAACACAAATGTCACATTCATGATTCCAAATTAAAAGGCAAAACTATTTTGTGGGTTCTATTCCGCCTCCTACCTTTTATTGGAATGGTCTTTTATCTGCACAATAATTAATGGAACTACTTGTTGGGCAAAGTACTTAAAGGATTAAATGTGAAGTATTTCAAATACTGTTATAAGGCTGGTCACCTGGAATGTATTTGGGGGAAGTGTGTGGGTAATAATGACAGTTGCTAAATTATTTTGTGCAATCAACAGAATAACTTTTGATGCAATCCTTAAATGAGAAGAGAGCCTCAGGAGAGTCAAACGACTTCTGCTGGTCACAAGTAAAGAAGGGACTGAAAAAGGTGTAAGTCTGACAAGAAAATGTTCCATAGGATGCAGGAATATAGAGGCAGCTGATTAATGCTCCATGCCCAGAAATATTGAGTTGCACTTTGCGTTCTTTTGTCCCCATTGGCCCCTTCTGAGAAACCAGAAACATCAAGAGAGGAAGACTCTTGATCAAGCCACGGTATAGTCTAGCTATGAATAGAAGCAGAAAAAAACTGAGGCTATGCCTTGCTCTAGTAGAGATGGCTTTGACAGAGAGATATACCAATTAACCAGTGAAACTTCAGAGTGGGATTTAAGAACTGTTTGAAAGTACAAGGTATTCTTTGATGATTTTGAATCTATCTGCAATGTGTGCAAAAGGAAAGAGAGACCTGCAGTCAGAAGCAGCAAACAGAAGGTCTCTCTACCTCTGGTCCATATTCTAAGTGATAATGACTGCTCTTTCCTTCTAACTTGCTAATATCACTGTTTACATATCTGACCCTCCTTTTCCTATAACTTAACTGTGCTTGTTGTCTGATTATTTTGTGTTCATTCTTTTCTTTATAAAGCACCTGAAAATCCAAACTTGGGTATTTCTGCATCAGTATGCACAAATGGAATAAGAAGTTACTTGCTTTTCTAATATCAGCAATTTATCCTTTGTGAAGATGATTTGGTAGACTATCAATATTGGCCTATTGCTGTAATTTGGAATCATAGAATAGTTAGGGTTGGAAAGGACCTCAATATCATCTAGTTCCAACCCCCTGCCATGGGCAGGGACACCTTCCACTAAACCATGACACCCAAGGCTCTGTCCAGCCTGGCCTTGAACATTGCCAGTGATGGAGCATTCACAGCTTCCCTGGGCAACCCATTCCAGTGCCTCACCACCCTTATAGGAAAGAACTTCTTCCTTGTATCCAATCTAAACTTCCCCTGTTTATGTTTTAACCCATTACCCCTTGTCCTATCACTGCAGTCCCTAATGAAGACTCCCACCGCAGCATCCCTATAGGCCCCCTTAAATTCAGTAAATTCAGTTTTTGCATTTCAGAATAATTACTGTTGTGCAGTAAAAACAAAATGCAGAAGTGTAACAGAACTTCAGTGTTAATTTTGAGGAAACTCTCCAAATTACAACCTCCATATAACCTTGCAAGGTAATAAGACTACTCAAGCTTCAAAGTGTGTCAGTTTATTTGAGTAGGGCAAAGGTTACTCATGTTTTCAGGGAGGCTAGGAAACAATTTGGAAAGATTTAGTTAATTGGCAGAAAAAAAAGTGAAAATCCAACCTGTTAAATGTAGAAGCTATTAAGGAGACAGATGGATAAACAAAGCTGGTTTTCTCTTTGGCTATGGGCTCAGTTATTAAGGGTGGAAAAATCAGCATTTCATTTGCTCCAAATTCTAGGGCAGTATTCAAAGCTGTGTGTGAGAAGGGCAAGAAGTTTGAAAATTTAGCATTTGCTTTGGTTACTTGCACCCTCTGGATTACTGATTATAGTTGCATGCACAGACTACCAGGGCAGCTATCAGAATAGGTAATGTGAACCTTCTGCATAAGGTTGTGGCTCCTTCTGCAGTTCCTTTCTCTTCACTATGTCTTCCTTCTTCCTATTCATTTCATACCCCACACCTTCAGGTCTAGAACAGAAACAGAAAAAAACCTTCTACTCTCTATTTGGTCACTAGATATTACATGCAGGTTATGCTCATTGGTAATTAGCCAATGATCATCAACTTAAACACAGCTTGCCTGAACAGAAGAATTAAGCATGGAAAAACATCACTGGAACAATACTGCAGAAAACCTACAAGGTTTGCATTTCTCTATGGTTCTCTGGTCTACATAAGTGGTTGTAGTAAAAAGTTACCGTCCACTTATACAACCTCCTTGGAAGGAAGGTCTATAATGTGAATTGATCAGTGTGGTCTCATTTTTCACTTTCTTCACCCAGTTTATTTA
The DNA here is from genome assembly GCA_032466535.1 of Forpus xanthops. Lineage (NCBI taxonomy): Eukaryota > Metazoa > Chordata > Aves > Psittaciformes > Psittacidae > Forpus > Forpus xanthops. The sequence goes on from JASSUY010032838.1 coordinate 32,757, forward strand.
AAGATATGCTATTTGGGCACAATCAGGTCTTATGCTGGTTTTCTGTTATTTCTTGCATATCTCTTCAGAAACACATCTCTATTCCTATCATTCACCTTGAACTCCAATTCTTTGGAACTCCACTTCTTTGGAAATCCCTTCGTATTCCAAGCGTGTACTAATATTCAACTAGAGCAAAACAAACATCTATTCTGGAAGTCTTTTGAGAATTTAAGTGTGATATGTTAGTCGAATAGCTTAAAAAGGACATTTCAAACTTAGTCATATTCCACAATGGAAGAACATACTCCCCACTTCCTAACCTTACGTGTAAAAATGAAAGGCTAGGGAATAAAAGAAAATTGCTCTGTTGCTTCTGAGGCACTGTGGAAAAGCTCTTCATATTTTTTTAAATTAAATTAGTCCCCAAGTAGTAACTAAAAACATTCTATGTTCAAAATATCAAAAATGTTCCCTGTGCCTCATACGCAGACTTCTAGATTGATTTATGTACACATGAAATCAGCTTTGATATTACTAGCTAGCTGTACATTTTATGAATGCTCAATGTTTCCTTAATTTCTTCAAAATTTATATGAAATATTAATATGTGGATTGGGAGAGTTTAGTTCGTTAACTATAAATTAAGAGCTGGCTTTCATTATTTAGTAGTTAAATTCTGGCTTCCAGGGTTTTGTGCTGTTTGTTATTCTAATTATTCTTCTTCTAATGGAGCTGATTATACAATGGTGCCACACCAGGTCAAAAAATATCTCCCCAGTATTTAAAAATATGCTTAAATGTCTTACTTTAGAAGTCAGAAGGTGATCTCAGTGTACAATGGTTGCTTAACCTTGTAAAGACTGAAAGGAAACAATGCATTTTTTTTAGTTTCACATCTTTACTTGTCTAATTTTTAATTAGGGTGGATATTCATGGTGACTGTTGCAGAAGTAATACATACCTGTAAGCATTAGGTTCACCCAAATGAAGCATGTAAACAAAATACTTCCTTAACTACAAACTGGTCTTACTATTCTGTCTCACACTGTAAAGTCATGTATTCCTAGAGTAATTCTTCAAATGCTTGTAAGAGTACTTATGGATGAATGTTGTCCTTAATGGATTGCATAAATTTCTGCAGCTCCAGTGAAGCTGGAATCACAGCTGTGAAGAGAATTACAGGGAATATATCGCCCTATCTGATACAAAATAAGACCTATTGAAAAAATGAACTAATTTTCAGGATGAAAGACTTGATCCTGGAGAAATTTATTATTTTCTTTAAACAGATAGTTTGGATATTACTATGGAGCACCTACCTCTGAGCCAGTCATGTCATACTTTTCTTTTACTCAAAGAAACCCAAGCAATTTTGGAGTATGCTTCTTATCCTAATAATGTTATCTACTTAAACGTGTAAGGAGTCAGACCTGAAAGTAATAGTTTTTATCCACAGAGGGAAACTGAAGTGACTGACGTAGGTACACATGCCTGCACTAGGGAATCATAATCCCCTTGCTTTGATGTATCCCATCCTAACTCCTGAAATTTTCACTGTCCAAAAGAAGAAAGCAACGAACATAATAAAAATATCAAAGGCCTGAATGCAACGAAATACTTCTACAGCTTCTATTGTCTGTGCAATATTATCAGCAAGCAATGAATGTGATAATAACAAAAACAAAAGCAAAATAGTCAACAAAACAGTTGCTGAAAAACCTATCTCTAATTTTTCCCTTACCGTTTGTGGTATAAGAAAGTAAATCATGAGGTAAATAATAAAAACTTCATAGAAAATGTCTAATCTGGAAATTTCCACAAGTTTTTGAAACACAAGTGAGGGTTTTTTTGCCTTGTTTTTTTGTTTTGGGGATTTTTTTACCTCTCTTTGGTAGTATCTGATTTGTACTTATTTTCTGCATCTGATCTGTTACTCATTAAATTATCATTGCTTGTTCTGAGCTTCCAGACTTTGGAGTTTGGATGGCAGTTTAGCTACAAGACAAGGCAGAACCAGAATGAGGTTGTCTTCTGGCTCTCACTGCCTTGCCTGTCCTCCTTGTATTAAATAACTAATTTTTCACATATAGGCTTTTTTTTTTCCATAAAAATCCTTCTTTAGATTCAATTTACTATTTAAAATTCTCCTTCTCATTCTTCATTCTGTGAAAATATTGATAAAATATAAGGGAATGTGCTGATAGCAGCACAAAAGGTGAGATTTATCAGTCATATTTCACTCTTTAGCATCCTCACTAACGCAGAATTGTTGGTATACTCCCAAAGATGAAAAAAGGAGAAAAATAAAATAACTGCCTTAAGGAGATGAGGGGAGGGGAATGAAGGCTGATGGCAGCTGTTCTAGACACTGACACAGGAGCTCAGATGACAAGAGCAGAGATATCATAATGTTTCTGGGGAAGCATCATGCCATACCATAGCACCTAAATGTCTCCTTTATTTGATACTAATAACAGTATGCTATGGTCAACTATATAATAAAAATCCCATCAGTAGCAGCAGAGTTACCCATGCATGACTGACTAATTCTTCCAGTGTCAACAGATAGAGTTTAAAATACCCTGTGGCACAAGAGGTTAGTTCTGCTGTCACTTCATCAGTGGAAAGAAATGCATCTTGTCTTTCATGGGTGAGTTTGATCCTACACCCAATTACTCACATAAATCATAAACTGTGGATGTGCTATTATGTAAGTAATAAATAGTATAAAAACCTGTTTTCAACAAGCTATTTGCTGACTCCAACTTCCTCACAAAAATGGGCAGAAGCATTAAGCTCAGTCTTACTTTTATTGAAGCGATATACTCCATGTGATTTAAAAAGTTATTACTGAATTAATCGTTGTTTCATAAACCTCAGATGCAACAAACTATTCAGCTTCCTACATAGGTGTACAACACAGAGTCACTGTCAGACCTGAGGTGCGCAAGAAAACCAAAAAGCTGTTCAGCTAAATGGTTGTTCAGGTTTTCTTATACTTAAAATACCTGTATTAAAACAATTATTAAGTAACGATTAATTTTATAATTTAAAAAAGCATGATGGTAGTGGTACACCTTTCATTTATGCCTTTATGACCATAGCAAGTGGATTGTGCTATTCACATTTACAGCTATGATAGTGCCTTTGTTATAACCTCAGGCCTTTATCTTTTCATAGATGGACTTCATGAAATGATAGTTCCCACCTTTGGGATTTATTAAGCAGATATGTTGTCCTTCACAGTTCTGACAAAGGTCAACTTCAGAATGTTGCTGTTCCCTACCAGCAATTACCAGAAAATACTATTACTGGAAATGCTTGGTATCTTAAACCTCAAATTAATGGTGCTGTGACTTTCCAGCTCTTGAGCAGGCTGAATCTAAATTCTCTGCAGTTGACTCCAGAAATGTGTTGAGAGGCTGCCATCTCTTTTAATACAGCCAAAGTGTTCTATTTTTAACAATGGGCTTAATTTAATCAGCATAGTTGGAATTTTGGCTACAACAGCAGAAAGGACTGACATTATCTCATTTATTTAAGTTGCTTAATTTTTCCAATGTGAATACATTTACTAAGCAGAAAAATCCTTACAAAAATTGTCAAATCTTGTTACTGTTTTATGTCTAGTGAGGAGTCTACTGCATGGCACATCATTTAGAATGTAAAGAATAAAGGGCAACACACTCCAGCAACATAACAATAGCAACGTTAGAATAATTGCATTACAACGTATTACATGCCATCTTGTGACCTTGGGATGTGTGAATAGCTATATAAATATGCAAGGAAGTGGAGTATCAAAACTGCTTCTAATAAAAAAGAAAATTCTAATCCACAAAAATACTGACATTAGAATTACATAAATGTTAATAAATTCTGATTTATACTCTAAGCCTTGGGAGCATTCAGAGATGTGAAAGCCTGCCTTATTTTAATTACTGTGCTTAAGAATACATGCACAGGGAAAGAATCCTCCCGCCTTCTGAACTATATTAAAACACATTAAACCACAAAAACCACAAAGCTTGAACGATTCACTAGCCTATATTTTTCGGTTATTTCTATGTGGAATCGGTTAGTTTGCCTTAACTCAAGAAATAGTTGGCAAGTTCATCTGTTTCTGTTAAAAGAATATCTGAAGGATGTCTAAGTCTCCTCAATCTACCACAGACCACTCCAACTGTAGCCTTTTTCACTCCAAGTACAATAGCTTTATCAAAGTTACCTAAATAGAGCTAAATGTTGAAGAAAGATTAAAAAAAGCCATCAGGCATGGGAATTTTATTCTTTATTCTGTCATATTCTCCAACAGAACTTTGAGAACCACAGTGTGCTTATAACAGCCATTGAGCAAAAAGACTAAATTTAGGTCTTTGTATCACTTCTAGCAAAGGCACTAACCTTAAAGTGAAATAGGAGAATAATCTTAGTTTGCTGTTGAACCAAGGACAAATTTGATATGTCACCAATGATTTATGTACAGTTAGGCTGAAGCAAAACTGATGTGCAGGTAGTAAGAAAATTAAAAGAATAATTTGAAAATAGCAGTGCAATATGTGCTATATGGATAAGCAAGTGCTTGCTACAGAATGCAGCTCTTACAATTATCATGTTTCATGTAGAATTTTCTGTGAGCATTTATCACATGTGAGTTTTCTCTTTGCACTAATGACAGTTGGAAACTGTAGCGCACTAGGAATGTGATGAGCATCAAATCCAAAATGCTTCTACGGTGTGGTGAGAATAAATTAATATCTTCTGTTCTGACATAAATTCAAAGGCTACAGTTGTCAGAAGCATATACTGGTATAATTGTAGAATGTGCAATATGCATTAATGATTTTTCTAAGAGGAATATAGAGATAATTATATGTAACTGTACTTATATTGTAACAAAATCAATGTTACTTTCTCTTGATCTTCACAGAGGCATAAAATAGATTCAATGTTAATAGTTCTGCTAATTGCACATATCCTTATGCATATTTATGAATACAAGGCATCCAGACTACTTCAGAATAAAAAGAAGCACAGCTCTTGGAATGACATTTATAAGCTAAAGCTATTAGAAAAATAAAACCTAGCTTATAAAGAACACAAAAGAAAGCTGTAGGGGGAAAAAATGGTATCAATTTTAAGAACAGTTTTTTGTAATAATTCAAATTCTGTCCTTTAATAGCTCTAAGCCACATATTGTCCTGCTTTATTTAAAAAAAAAAAGAAACACAAGTGTTTGCTTATAATTTTGATACCTTTCATTGCAGCAGGCAGGTCTTTATCAGCTGGAGAAATACAATGATATCTATGCATGATTTGAGAGTTTTTACCAGTTATTAAGTATTTCTGAATGTGACTAAAATTTTGATAGTGTTCTGGGTTCAGCAGTAGCAGTCATTTTTCTCCTTCTTAGTAGGTGGTGCAGTGCTGTGGTTTTGACTTTTGACCTGAGAATAGCACTGATTTTAGTTACTGCTCTAATGATGTTTAGTCTGACCAAGGACTTCCTGAGTCTCACACTCTGCCAGGGAGGAGGGTAATCCAGGAGGAAGCAGAGACAGGACACCTGACCCAAACTAGCCAAAGAGGTATTCCATACCATAGCACATCATGCCCACTATATAAACTGGGGGCAGTTACCTGGAAGGGTTAGATCACTGCTTGGTCAGGCTGGGTGTTGGTCAATGGGTGGTGAATGGTTTTATTATCTTCCCTTGTTCTTTCCCTTATCATTATTATTATTGGTGGTAGCAGCAGTGGTTTGTGCTATACCTCAGTTACTGGTGTGTTCTTATCTCAATCCATGGGAATTGCATTCTTTTGATTCTCCTCCCCATCCCTCCGGAAGCAGGGGGAAGGAAAGGGGGGGGGGGGGGAGGAGTGAGCAGCTGCGTGGTACTGAGTTGCCAGCTGAACTTAAACCACGACAGCTTGGAAAATTCCTTTAGAAACAGTTAATTTAGTTACTTAATCATTTCTCCTTCTCTATTTCCTCTCCCTCCTTCCCACAGCTGCCTTTTTGCCAGGTCATGGTTTTTTTTTTCTCTTTTCCTTCCGTAATTTTGTGCATCTATCTTCTTCCTACTCCTCAGTACCTTTTCTTGCCCCAGGAAGCACATTGAGCACAAACCTCCCACCTTTAGTGTTTCCCCACAGCTCTTGCCCTGGAACCTGCAGCTCTCTCTTGCTGTGAGGGGTGAGAGGGGGAGGTTGGTGTGCTGATGGAGCAGCCTGCTGTTGCACTCACCTTGGGGTAGAACTACTGAGTGGCAACCATGGTGTTGGCTGGCAAAGAGGTGGCACCCAGCCTGGTGTCTGTGTCAGAGGCAGTGGCCACTAAACTTGCACTCTAAGCTCTTCAGATCTTGTGCGTGTGCTAAGTGACTGATTAATACATTACAGGGACAGCTCTCTCATCAGAACTGTTTACACTGCAACCAAGTCCTGCTGCCAGGTAGTCTCTCCTGTATCTAGAGCTGCCTATAGGTTTCCTGTGCTTGTAGCTCTAAGCTGGCAGGAAGTTTCTTTCAGCTCTTGGACATGAGAAGACTTCACCATGTCACTCACACACAGAGTCTCTGAAGCAGTAACAAGTGTTAGCTTACATTATTTTTTAATATAAATTATTACTCTACAGTTTATTAATATTATTCTACTATTGCCTAAAATATAAATACGGTTTCTTGAATTCTTCTGTGATCAATTATAAAGGTAAACAGAACATCTCCAGAATGAACATTGCAGAACCAAATACTAAAACTAGGACTCTCTTGTAGATCTGGGGAAGACAAACATGAAAACTGATCCATGAGGCACTCTGCTTACAGCAGTCACACCACAAAAACAATGAGGGAAACCATTTTTACAGTGAGCACATCTGTGAATTGAAACAGCTAGAGTAAAATTAAGCGGCCAGGTTGACAGTGGGGGAGGAATTTTTATGAAGGAACTCTTTACATTGCCAGATGAGGCCTTAAGAAGAGGACAATAATTGTAAGTAATATTGCTTAAGAGCCAACATAGCTTCTGTGAAGGGATACAGTGACTCACAAATAAGCTGAAGTTCTTTGAAGGATAGCATATTAGTAGTCAGTATATGGTCCTGGATTTTATTAAATTAGAATGAAATTGAATGATTGAATGATGCCTTTTATGTTTAAAAAATATTCTATTTTGGACAAGAAGTGAGTTTTTTTTTTTTTTTTTTTTTTTTTTCAGATTAATTAGAGGTTGAAACTAAAATAGAAACTTCATTACAAACACTAAAATGAATGAGTGAAAACCCAACTGAGTATTTATGTAATTGAAAATTATTGAGTGAAAAGTAAAAGCTGCCATCACTTACTCATAACTGTCTCAGTGCTTGTAGAAAATGGATAGCTGTTGGCAGAGTGGCTACAGAGGAAAAACAAAGCTGTGTGAAAAAGAGAAGTGGCTTATCTTTGGCAAGGGAGAATGCACTTAGACCAATTAATATAGACATTATATCGTATAGCTACAAAGTTCCAATGCTTAGTAATAGTCTGAGTAGCTGAGCTTTGGTCACTTGGAAAATATTTTAAAGATTTCACTTTTTGTCTTTACTGAGTTGTCTAGGTCTTCATTGCATAAGTTATTTCTCAAATACTTTCAGTGAGCTATATTTCACTTATTTTACAATAATTAAGGAGTTCCTATGCATTTGCTTTGATTAATTCTGCATCCTTGGGATTGTTCTTGACTCTATTTTGTATATTTTATCATATACTACCTGCATTGCAGAAAACTATTAATACTAAAGTATAGTAGATTTGAAGAAAGTAAAAGGAATGTGTACCACAGCTGAAAGGGAGCAAGAAAAGTAGCTGAATAGGCATGTTCTGGTTAGAGCTATCTGCAGTTTTGCCTGAGAGGAGTCTGGTAGTGTATCCTCTTCCCTGAGAGCTCAACATATCTATGTGAAGATTGCTGCTGTCCATTGTAGCAGGAACGTCAAGGAATTTATGGTCTAAAAGCTTTATTCTGCTATTTGCTAAAAATTCCGTGATTTCTTTTTTCTTCTTTCTTTCTTCCACTCTGGTTTCTTACTTGGGATAAGAAGTGGGAGGATTCTATGAAATTTGGCTTTGTTCTATTTTAACAATACAGCAACCATAATTCAAGAGCTATTGGCTTACTACCCTGCTTCTCTGGGTTTGGCAAGCCAGCTCTATTTCCTTAATTACTTCCTTCATATACAGTGTTGCAAACAGCCTTCAAACATAGAATATACGGCTGATGTTACCACACTTCATTCTGATGGCACAAAATCAAAATTTAAATCCCATCCAATTTGGTATTACAATGGGTTGGAGTACACGATGCAGACCTTTTAAGGTACTGGCAATTTTCAATGTGATATTTCAGCAGATTTCCAGTGCTAATGATTTATGTAGCTAACTTTATAAACTGCAGTTTCATAGAAGTGTTAAATTAAGTCTTTATCATATAAATTGGTAGCTTTCCTACTGCCTTTATAAATGAAAAATTTGAAACCAATGCTGCAACTAAACGAAATTGTAATTTTATTAAATCTAGCTTATGAGTCAATAATTCTGTTGAACTGCTATTCTCATTTAGATATCAATCTTCTGCATGTCCTTTAAGAAGTATAAAATGTCCCAACTGTGGAAATGAGGAAGAAAGTCAGGCTTATAGCTCCATCTTGCATACATCCAGGACGGTTATTCAACCTAGTGAAAAATACAGCCAAAGGTTGCAGAAGTAGGCTATTTTAGAAAACAGTCATGTCATGAAAGTTGTCTCATAACACTACTATCCAAACTGCTGTGGTTCTGTGGTGCCAGATGCCTACCCAGCTGCTCTCTCACTCTTCCTCAACAGAGCAGGAGGAGAAAATAAGCAGATAAAGATGAGGTCAAGATAAAGACAAGGAGATAATTTGACAGTTACCATCATGGGCAAAACAGACTTAACTCGGGAAAGCATGTCATATATTGTCAATTAATTTAGAATTGGATAGTGAGGAACAAAAATAAAATAAAACAACACCTTCTCCCAAAACCCTTTCTTATCCAGGGTCAACTTCACTCCTTCACTCACAATTCCTTTTCCTCTTCCCCCAACCCAAGTGGTACAGGGTGATAGATAATGGAGGTTGTGGTGAGTCCATAACAGCATCTCTCTGCTGCTCCTTTACATTAGTAATTCAAGCTAGTTAAGGATTTTGGTCTGGTTTTATTAGCAGGTTTCTGAAGAGTGGGATCAGGCTCTCCAGATGTGGTATGGAGCTGGGTCCCTACTGTATCTGCTATTACAATAAACCCAACTCAACTCAGAAAGATTCTGTACTTCATTAGTAACTAGTAAAGATATTCAAGTCTACTGTTTCTTCCCCAACTTCCCCAAAGTTTTGAATACAGATATTGCATCCCAGTTTTCTGCTGGCACAGTCATATTACATTTGTATCTGTATGTGCTGAGTTAAACTATTTAGATTGTTTTCCGGTTAACGTAAGCAATTGAAAGATAAACACTATTAGCCTTGTAGAGTAGTACTAATGTTTTAAAGCTTGATCTTAACTTGGGCATGAATTTTGCTTCAGCATTTGAGATGCTGGCTTTGTTATAGGTACTCAACAAAAGCAAGAACAATAGTTAACATTTTTTAACTGTAATTCAGATGAATAGCACCACAAAAGCTGCTTCTAAAATGATTTTACTTATGTGATTTTGATATTTGTGGATGCTTAGTACTGATGTCTCTAGGACAAAAATTACTTAGGAGGTTTGAAAATCATACTGTTTCACTGACATAGAGAAATAGACAGCAGGGGAAAAGAAGTGTATTGTGACAGCCTGTTAGGCTGTAAGGTCTATGATAACATAGGGAATTAAAAATCAGAAAGAAAGAAAAGCACAGACAAGTGGGTGGAAATAATGCTAGAGGGAATAGAAACTGCTGCAAGCAAGATTTACCATAATCATTCATGGAAGGTTTACAAAAGGATATTACAGCTACCTGGGAGACGAGAACCCAGGGCCCTTTCGGCAAATAAAGTAGAAAAAAACTGTAAAGCAGTAATACTGTTTTAGGAGCCAATCATAGTAGAAGTGTTTGGGAGACAGAAGGCAGCAAAAACGATCGAAATGTGAAAGTCAACCAATTTTCTTTAAGCAAATAATATTGATGCAATGACACTTTCACAGGTTTTTTTGTCTTTCACAGGCAGTGTGAGGAGTATCATATGAACCAAAAAAAGTAAATAACCTGCAGACTGAGGGTGAGTGTTCTTCACATTAGTTTAATCCTGGAGACTTGCACTGGCTTAAAACAAGCAAACACTGGCATCAGGAACAATTCCTGTCACAGTAAGGAGATCCTGCTCTGTGGGTTTTGACAATAAAGCACCTTTGTGCAGATAAGTCTCCTGGTTTTTAACAACTTTTCACAGCTGTAGGTTAGTACTTCACTCCCTATCCTCATTGTTTTGACAGTAGGAAATACATTTTTTTCTCATCTGTTAATGTCATCTTCATCATAGCTACTACTAATGGATGTTTGTTTTCTTTTATTATCTTGATTTTTTTCTATTTTTTTTTAATTAATTAATTTCTTTCTTTTTTTTAATTGGAGGGAACTGAGGAAATAAATAATAGGATGTTCTTTTTATACTGGCCTTAGTATTGAAGAGCCTTATGACCAGAGGGAATGTAGAAGTGCTAGCTACTCTGTCACCTGAAATGATTTTATTTAAAAGAGGTCTCAACTACTGATACGGCAGATGTGTAATTACAAGCTCCTAAAAGCTAGCTATTGCAGCACTTGGCAGTGCAAGTTCTCCTCTGCAAAGCTAAAGTTCCATAACGTCTTTAAACTATGAAACTGGGTTGATATGAAAAGAGGTGGACCTGCCTGTCTTCTCATTCTCCTCCTATGAGATATTCCAGCCTCACCTCTGTGTCAGTATTAATTTTGCAGTGCATTAGATCACCTTGCCAACCTGGCAATCTCTTCTGCTGTAGCTGTCTGCCAGATCAGTTCCTTGAATCAGTTTACCACAGACCCAACTGGTTGGAAGAGATAGGGAAAGGATGAGGGTGCTTCCACGAGAGCAAAAGAAGGAGTTAGCAGCCTGGCCTAAAACTGTCTTACAGTGCCTTAGAGCAACAGCAGATATAGAGAAGGTGCTCAGCTGCATGACCCTGCTTCTAGTATGTGACTGAGGAATGTAATATGGGTTGTCAACAGCAAGGACTGAAACTATGAAGCTTCCTAAACCACCTCTTAAATTCATGCTTGAGAACATTTGTTTTCTGGCCCTCAGCTCTTGCTTGATTTCCCCCTCTGTAAGCTGAGAAGGAGCACACTCCTTCCCCTGTGCTTTGTATGGCTTCCGTATTTCTGTAGTCATATGTTTTGGGTAACATCCTTCATGTCTGGGTGCAGCACCTAGTACAACAGCACTGTGATCTGGGGGAGGAGGCAAGAGGATGAAATCAAGGATATCTCTCACTATTACAGTGATACAAATAAAAAGTAGTGACGTGTTTACTGGGATTGAAATCGGTAACCCTCACCAACTGTAATTTTAATTCATTCTGATTTCTAGTGGCTATCTATAAATGGAGTGTAGATCCTGGTACTGTGGTAAATTAGCCTTCATTTTATTGAGTAGTTCTATAAATACTTATATAAAAACTATGTATACCATCACAAATGTGTTATAATTATCTTGACAATTATTCTGTATCTCAGTGGGTATGGGGAAAAATGAAACCTGTTCCTAGAGCATTTCTGGTTGCTAAGAAACAGTTGCTTCTGTTGTAGAAATTGTCTCTCACACCAGATATATTATTCTGGCAAATTGGACTTTCAGATGGAGTACCAAGGGAAAGGAGAACAATCAGAAATAGAGAAAATTGCTATTACAGAGCTGCATGGGGTCTAGTATATGTGTGTCAAAGATTCTGGTTTTATATCTACTTCTGTGCCTATTTTCATGAACTCTTTTTCTTTCGTTGTTGGTTTTTTTTTTTTTTTTTTAATTTTTTCCTTCTTTTATCCCCTATCTCCTTCCTCTAAGAAAGCATTTGTTAAGGCAGCGCATCATAAACTCTGGTTTCTTCTTGGTGGGGGAGGGATGGTAAATATGGTGATTACCAGTTCCTACTTCCCTCATCTCTTCAAAAAATAAACCCCACATGGAATTTAAGACAGATTTCAGCAAAAGCATGTGAGGCAAAGGGGCTCTGCTCTCTACAATGTGTGAAGCAGACAGGAATGGTAACAAAGCCTGATCTGCATCTGCTGGGTGTCCCAAACTCTTTCTCCTTGCCAAGGCAGCGCTGTGCTGTAGCCTGGTATTGTGGTCCATGGTGAGGGCAGGATGCTTGTGCTGCAGTCAACCTTGTTGTGCTCCAGGGGCTGCTGAGCCCCAGATGAGACAGACCCACAGACCCTGAGCAGGAAGGAGTGGGGAACACGTTTTATAACACCTGTGTGAGTTGGGAGCTGGAATGTCAGCCAGGACTTGAGCCCAGGTTTGTTGGGCTGTGAGAAGTGGTACCTATGCTGTGAGAATGGAAAGAGCTTCTGAAAAGGCAGTACAGCAAGAAGGCACTGAGTTCATTCGTTAGGCCTGGGAGCAGTTAACGTGTGTTTGTAGGTCATTTTCTCTTTACACAAATTATAAATTGTCCCAGGTCCTCTTTAGACTAATCTATGTTTAATTCCCTTTTGTTACAGATTCATATTTTGTTGATTTTGAGATGCCTTAAAAAAAAAAAAAAAAACAATTATGCTACCATTACGTAAAATAAGCAGCAGCCCAGCTAGCTTCCTGTCAACAGCAAGGAAAACAAAGAATCAATCTTTGCCCAACTCCATGTTTTAAGTTTGAAGCTGCTACAAACTCTGAACTATGTTGCTGATTTTATGTTTAAACATCTTGGCTAATTAAATTCTGGATGACTTTTTTTTCCGTAACTTGCTTAAGATTTGTAACTGTAAAGATCAGAAGGATTTAGTATCAAGGAATCAAGGATTTAATAAAATGTGTTGTACAAAGAAAGAAGTTGTGTAGGTGCACAGAATAACAAGTGCTCATTTTAGCACTCTTCAAGTGGTCATAATGAGAATCACTGCACATCTACTGAAATTGATTTAAGTTTTAATCTTACTTAGAAGCTTAAACATATCATGAATTAAATACTTTAGATGAACAGATTTGAAGTTGTCCTCATTTCAACTGAGATAATTTTCGTCCTGGTAGCTGTACAGTGTTTTGGCTTTAGTCGGAGAACAATACTGATAGTGCACTGATGTTTTAGTTATTGCTCAGTACTACTTACCCCGATCAAGGACTTTTCAGTCTCATGCTCTGCCAGTGAGGAGGGCCATGGGAAGCCGGGAGGAAACACAGACAGGATGCCTGACCCAAACTACCCAAAGGGCTATTCCGTACCATAGCATGTCATGCCCAGGATAGAAACTGGGAAGAGTCACCCCAAAGGTCCACATCACTGCTAAGGTCAGACTGGGTATCGGTCAGTGGGTGCTGAGTAGTTGTATTGGGCATCATTTGTATTTGTTGTGGTTTTTTTCCCCTTTCCTCTTTTTAGTTTTATATTCTCTCCCCATTATTTCTCTTGCTACTATTGTTGTTGTTGTCATTATTATTATTATTATTGCTGAACCCATGACAGCTACTATTACTATTACTAGTAGTAGTGTACTGTACTTTAGTTATTAAACTGTTTTTATCTCAACCGATGGGATTCATACTCTTCTGATTTTCTTCCTCATCCTGCCTGAGGGAGACACAGGGGAGTGAACAAGCAGCTGAGTGGTGTTACCGGCTGGATCCAAACCACGGCAGAGATATTGCTGAAAACATCATAGAAAAAGAAAGAGAGGTTGATAGTGTCATGTATCACTTTTCACTTTCACTGTGTTTGAGAGGTGTGTGTTAATGTAAACATACAGATAGTCATGGTAACGTGTTCCAGTCATTCATAGATCTTACCAGAAACAAAGTATTATCTTAACTTTGTGCAGCTCAAATCCCATTCTAGTTAAGGGATTTGTATTTTCTACTTTTGAGATAACAAAACATAGAGAAATGTTTCCCAGGGTTTTTCTTCCCTATGAGTGATGGGATGACACTTGTAAGAGCTAGCTGTCTGCTACTGTAACATGCAGACAAGGCAGCTTAGAAGAGATGAGAAAAAAGTCCAAATTCAAAGTAAATCACTGTTTCTCTAAATGTTACATAGCATGGCAGAATATTTAAAAGCTGTCAAAGGCTTCTGTGGTTGATTTGGGGGTTTTGTTGTTGTTGGGTTGATTTTTTGTTTTTTTTTTAATTATGTTTTTCTGAAGTGTACTGTTCTCCTTTGGGTTGTTTGTATATCAAAGTTATAAGTTGACCTTTGAGGGAAACTAGAGCTTGACTGCTTTGTAATTCAAGGCCCAGAAGGTACAACCTGGATTGGATCCAAGTTTTAGTATTTAGAAGATAACAGACGCTTTGAAAAGTAACCCAAACAATGGGGGAATTAGCTTTCTGAACTCTAATTTATTTTGCATCAGGGAGCGATTGAAGTGCTGCCACAGGATCCTTGCTGTCTTGGGCAAATGTTTCTCAAGGGAAGGATCAACCCGTGCTTTCATAAATCCATGCTCAGAACTGGTAATAGTCATACTTCTGAAAAATTATTGATTATTGTTGAACGTATCTAAGGAACTGGGTTATACCTCTTCTGACTTTATATATTTTGTCCAGTCCACTTAAGGCTTCACCTGGTGGACTTTATCAGAAAGCTTGAAAGTATTCTCTAACACTTTTTTTATATCTGCTTTCTTCATAAAGTAATGACGCTTTAGTGGCTCTAATTTGCAGGGTCACAGCTTCCTTTCAAAGGCAGCAGGATGCTAAAAGATCCCCTACAAATCCAATCAATGGCGTACACTGGTGTTAACCTGCAGCTTCCTAATCTTCATAGAAAGAATGGCAGCTTTGGATGTGAACTTTGTATTCAGTACCACTGAGAAATGATGGGCTGGGGTGAATCTCTGGAGCTTCCATGTGTGCTTTTTTCTTGAAAAAAAAAAAAAAAGAAAAAAATAAAGGTCTTTCAGCTGGCATGTCAAAGTCAGGGAAAACTGCTGTTTTGACCTGCAGCTCTTTTCACACTGCAGGGCCAGCATTTAGCATCCTCCATCATCCTTATTCCTGTGAAGTGGATGTGGATGAAAGCCCCCTGCCTTGTGGTTCTGCCCCTTTGGGCTATTGTCAGCTATTAGGAGTTAATGTAGGGCTTGTGAGATTGCTCTGAGGTAGAGGAAGAGGGGTTTTCTCTCTCTTTGTGCAGCACAAGGTTCTCCTGCGCTGTGGATTAAACTTGGTGGCTTTACTGAGCAGAACGGTAGTACACAACGTTAATAAAGTGTTCAGCAGAGAACATTGTTGGCTGGAATTATTTCTCCCCGGTCAGATTCTAAAGCAAAAATAGATAATCTAGAATGAGGTTCCTTTTATAACTACAAGTGCCATTGTTACACAAGGAATTGCATATATTGATTAAAAACTCTTAAGAGAAGGGAAATAAGCTGGTGACAGTTCAAAAATTATCTTTTTCAACAGAGTATTGCTTAAAGCCATTCAAGGAAGAGAAGAAAAAAACTAAATTGATGTGAAGGAGAAAAGGGAATATGCTATCATCTGTTTGTTTAGAGAGATAAAGCAAAGAAAAAAAGAAAAGAAATGTTTGAAATAAACTTTATAAATTCATTTGAGATATTATAAATAATACATTTGAAAATTATGGATGTGGAATTGGAAAACTCGAAGATGCATTTCATAAAGAGTATGAATTTTTGTTTTCTAGAAGGAATACCTTTGTCCTTTTAGCTGCTCATATCTTTTACAGAGCTTGAGTAAATATAAAATATTAAAATTGCACAAAAGCAGATATACAAGTAAAATAAAATTTTTTACAGGTAAGAGCTACCTTACTTTGAAATAAATGCTGGAAATATGATGGTCTATTCCCATATATGTAGTGTTTTTCTTTTCCTTTTTATTTCCCTTTTGTGATACTGCTGTATCTTTTCACTGGTTGAAAATTCAGAAAAAGCAATACTAGTTACAGCATCTTGATAAATTACTTTGCAGTACTGTGAGAAGTAAGCCTTTACTATTTCAGGTAAGTAGAACAGTAGGCAATTTGCCTCACTGCAGACTGCAATGCAAGTCACTACAGTTATACTAACATGAAGTATTTTAAGTCCAAAAAGTGTATTTGTTGCCTTTGTTGACTTTAGACTGTATTCAAATAATAGGTAATCTAAGAAAGAATCAAAAATAGTATGTATCTTTTCCTTAGGGCCAATTCTTTATGAAGTCCTGAGGTAAAGCAACTTTAAGAGGTTCTAGGCAGTGTGAAAAAGGATGACCAGATGCATCTTTCAGTTGATTCTGTTTGGATGTAAGCAGTTGTTTTGATATAGTGTAAGGATGTGATAATGTATGACAAATATGTGATAAATATGTGCTGTATATGTTGGAATAAATCTGCAGAGCCAATAGCTCATTGTTAACATGTAAATAGCACCTTGGAACATCTACAAATGTATTAGCCTTTGCTAGCATTTCTGGTGCTTTATTAAGACAAATGCAGAAAGTATGCTGCAATACTGAACAAATCAATTTAAACATGTTGTCGTAATGGAGCATCAGAAATAAAACAAATTCTAAAATATTAATTCAAAGATAACATCAACCAACCTGTTAATATCTTGTCTTCTTCCCGAAAGAATTACAGTGGGGAAACCAAAGATAAATAAATAATCAACACCTATCATAATTCAGAAGATGATAATGGAGGAAACCCAAGTCCTACTTTTAACAGAAATGCTAAATGGTATGGAAAGCTGAATGTGAGTCTCCACACAAGGTCATCATGTGCAAAATTTGGAGGTGATATTAAAATCCTAACCTGAATCCAGATTTTGTGTTCGATCTTTTTTGTAAGAAGCCAACTAAATTTCATTAAATTGAATATTGTTGTACCTTGGAATTTGGAAGCTGACTCTTGGAGATATGTGATCCTAAAATCCAGATTGCTCCAATACAAAACAGTTAAGTATTTACAGTAATAAACAATCTGGGCAAAAATTGCCAATGCTCCTTTAAAAAGTTAAGATTTGCATCTGAATTTACTTTATCAGATGAAGGCCATGGATGTGACATCTGGCTTACACTTATATATTTCACTTGCTTTAATTACAGTTTCTTCCATGTGATGGAATTGGACAACCTCCTCATTACGAAATGTCACTTTACCATTGAGGAGGTAATTTTCATATTTCTCGTAAACCGGGACTATAGACATGGGTATTTAAGAGAAGATTGATTCTTTTTTTTAATCCTTTCTCATCATTATTTTCTATTGCAAAATTGCACTTGGAGTATTTTTCTTTATATTTATGGGCAAAATTAACCATTCTCTTTCAGCTAAAGGACAAGAAAATATAGCAAAAGGAGCCCGAGCAGTGAAGCAACAGGAAAAGAAAACACAATAAAACACCTAAGCATCTCTAAAGCTTTTTGATATAGTCTTTATTCTTAAGAGAAGTCTTGGCAACAGATTTCTTCTAACAAAATCTAAAATGTTTCACATAGAATAAAATTGATGTAGATATTAAATAGATCTGAAAAAACATCAATCTTCACAAATATTCCAGACTGTTACCTTACAAGCTTAAATTTATTTTTTGACTATGCTGTCCCCCTTTTATGTTAATTTCACACAGATCCATAAACAATTGAGATATAATTTAGTGTTTGAGGCATCCATATAGATTAAATTCTCAGTGATATTTGTGGCAGAAATGTATTTTATGTGTAAAAAAATGTCACAAACAGAGGTTTTTAGGGGAGAAAAGATATGCGCTATTTTTAGTGGTACAGTGATAATACAACATCACTGTGCAAAGTTTGGTTCAAAATGAACAACAATAAATACATAATGTCACCTCTGTGACATAGGAAGTCATATATCACTTTCAAAAGAGACTTGAACACTTGAACCCTACTGTTAGAAATCAATGGCATTTGAGCTTTTAAGTGCCACAGACACTGTAAATTGGGCTTAATCTGTTTTGTTATTTGTATGGGGTTTTTTTTCAGTTTGTTTTATAGTTGATAATTGTTTTATTAGGTGTCATTTAGGTTTTTTTCTTTTTGATTTTTCCTTAAGTGCATGCCAGGAAAGAAGGTTGATAGTCACTATAGTTCAGTCCTTGTTTTTATGAAGAAAAGACAAGGCTCTCAGGTGAAAAATTGGTTCATATGTATATATCTACTATGCCCTTAGCAAGATCATTACAGTCTATCTGGAGTGCTATGGACATGCCACTGAAAAATATTGGATTACATTATGCCTATAAACCTCAGGCATTGTGCACTTTTCTAAATTATTCACACATAATTACTCTAGGGAGTTACACTTTGGGATGATGGGAGGATGCCTAAAATCAGACAACCATGAAGTACCTTTATTCTTCAGTATGTTCTTGGAATACATTAATCTTGAAGCTTAAAATGCCCAGTGATGAGTTTACCTATTTGGCCAAGATGATGATGATTGCAGATCTGCCAGATAGCAAGTTAATTGCTATATTTAACTTAGTTACTGAGAATGAAAGGCAGGCTGTGATTTCTTTTTTTCACCTTTTTTTTTTTTTCAAAAGGACACTTCTAATGACAATTCCTTCTTATGTGTGGCATAGCTAGTTATTTTTAGTGGATATGGCTGCTGCTCAAAATCCTTTCTGTCAGAAATAAGTGCATTAAATTGGATCTCGTGAACTAGTAATAGAAGATTACTGTTATTAATAAAACTCTTAGCTTTATGGAAAATGTAGTTTGCCTAAGGAATTTTTCAGTATAAAGATAGCAAAGGTGATGATGCACCTGTTTTTCCTACTCAACTTGAATATTTTCCTATTGTGAATATATATATATACATAAAAATAATATTGGATACAGAGAGGAATTTTGGAAATTCAGAGCATGTTTTATAACCTCCTCATGTAAGCATTCATGCCTTACACAGCATTTTAATAAATTAACAGATCTGAATGATGCCTAACATAGAAGTAGAATTGATGTTCCTTCTGTCTTGTTTCTCAGCCTGACCAGAGCACCTCAGTAAACAGCATTCACTATGGTGAACTCTGGGTCAATAGCATCAGAGTACATTCTTAATTTTTAAAGTGGAATCTATTTTAATGACAGCTGACTTGAACATATGCATCTGCTGCAGAGCCTCACTTTAAAAGTAAATAAAAATACCCTGCAAAAACTCTTGCAGTTTTCTACGTAGAGGAGCTGGCAAATGACGTTGCTAAGCCACTGTCCATCATATTTGAAAAATCATGGAATGGGTTGCCCAGGGAAGTTGTGAATGCTCCATCGCTGGCAGTGTTCAAGGCCGGGTTGGACATAGCATTGGGTGGCATGGTTTAGTGGGAGGTGTCCCTGCCCATGGCAAGGGGTTGGAACTAGCTGACCTTAAGGTCCTTTCCAACCCTAACTCTTCTATGATTCTATGTTGTGGTTTAAGCCCACCTGGCAACCCAGAACCACGCAGCCGCTTGCTCACTCCCCCCACCTTCCTCGCCCTGCTCAAAATTTTGACAGATTTTGGGATCAAAATGTAGCCTTTTGAGGCACATATATTATATCATTTGAGACTTAAAATGTCACCCTGTGACTGCTCCTGTTTTCTTTTGCAAAATGAAGCAAACAATATATTTTTCATTTCTCCCTTGTTTTACAGTAATTGGAAAGTCAGGGAATAGCAGAGTTTGGAAGATAATTCTGGAGATCATCTGTTCTGACATCTTCTGCTTGAGGATGGTGAGCTAGGGTAGATTCCTCAAGGCTGTGTTCAAGGGTTTGGAATGTCTCCAGGGATGGAGACCACACAACCTCCCATGGGAAACTTTTACAGTGTTCAGCACCCTCCCAGCAGAAAAGTGTTATGTTTAAGTCAGGTTCCTTGTATTTCAGTCTGTGCCTATTGCTGTTGTCCTGTCACTGGGCACCGCTGAGAAGAGTCTGGCTCCCTGTTCTTTACTCCTCTCATCACATTTGTATTTATACACAAGGGTCGCATCCCCTGAGCTTTCTGTGCTTCAGGCTGGACAGTCTCAGCTCTCCAGCTTTTCCCTGTAACACACATGCTCCAGTCCCTTAAACATCTTTGTGGTACTTCTCTAGAGTTGCTCCAATATGTCCCTGTCTCTCTCGTACTGGAGAGCCAGCACTGGACCCAGTGTGTTTCACCAGTAATGAGGAGAAGGATCAAGCCCCTTGACCTCCTGGCAGCACTCCTCCTAATGACACCCAGGATGCCACTGTGTACTCTCTCCATAAGGCAAAAAAATGTCATTAAAACATTCTGCAGTTGACTCAGTTTGTGTACTTTTTGGACTTTTGTGTAGGAGCAAGGTCAGGAAGGCAAGAGAAGAAAATATGTAGCCAATAAAGACAATATAATGTGACAGTAAAATATGTCTTTGAGAGGCCTCAGCACTTAAATGTAAGGATGCTTCAAATTAATGTTGATGCTTTCACATTTAAGTAAGGGTTTATTTATATATTTGGTGTAAAATGTTTTTTCCGGTAATATACATTTATGTATATTTTCCTACAATATACATTTCTCTACTGGGGAAAAAAAAAAAAAAAAAAGATAAAAAAGTAAGCTCCTGTGTTATTCCCACACAGAATTTTAAATGTAATTAGAAAGTTTCCTAAGCTGAACAATCTTAGTTTTATGGATCCTATTTGCATATAGTTAATCAAATATAGCTACTGGGAGTGTTTCTAAGCTTCAGCAAGACTGAACAGCAAAAACGTTGAGACCAGAGCAGCAATGCAGACTACAATGAGAGCTGGACACTGGAAAGTATACCCTTTGAAGAAGCCTCATAAGCAATGTGAGGATGTTTGAAAAATATGCCATTTAACAAGAGATCATGCTCCAAAACTATAAGAAACTATCTGCATTTTTAGGAAGTGAGAATTCATTCATGTTATTAATGATACAAAAAATCTGTGTATGACAGTGCAATTTGTGCTTGAGGCACTTAATGTTAGTTATGCATATGTTGGAGGAAAACCTATGCTAGTAAATGCACACTGAGACCTCTTAAATGGCATACCAGTGCTTGAAAGGCGGCTTAAAAGTTCTTTTGTCCTTTTTAGTCTATGATTCAAACATACAAAGTTGAAAAGAAACTGCTGTTACTAGAGTAAAAGCAATGAATCGATTCTAAGCAGTTAAAAATAACTCTTGATAAAATCTCCAAGAGAAAGGAGATTTAGGATTAAAGGAAATTGTTAATTAGATTAAATCTTTCCATCCTGATGTGGTTCATGAGTGTAATTAATCTTCCTTTAAACACTGATATAAGAGAACATTTTATCTGGGTGAACTGCACAAATTATCCAGGAAGTTACTGGGTGAGGTTATGTATGTATTTTTATTCCTTAATTTGTACATGAGTGATAAGTATCATTGTGGATGCTAGGAATCTCACAAAAGGACAAAACCAAGCATATGCTTAAGGTCTTTAACTCCAGATGCTGCACCACTGCAAAAGTTTTGTTAGTGTTTCATACAGCTGCCTTTTACAGTGATGTTTCATCACTTCCCTGGGAGATCTTATATATGCAGGAAAAAGAAACCTGGTTCATGTTCTTTGAAGTCATAATCCGAGGGGAAAAAAGCCAACATGGAGCAGATTTTTGTTGAATAGAATGCAAGAACCAGCATAGTTTATAGCTTGGTGGATGGTTCTAATACCTTACTTTAAATGGTGTTAAATAGGAATTTTCCACTGACATTTCAGAAGGCGAGACTCAAGTGTCAGCATAAAATAAGGTTGTTGTGTAGACATGGATTGTATTACATGGGAAATTACTAATGTGTGTTCTCACTACACTTGCTGATAATCTGCAATTTTAACAAATAAGCATTTCCTCCTTTGATTAGTTTCTGTGTTAATGTCTTCTTTCTCCTCCCACCACTGCAGTCCAGTATTGGTTTTGCCCTTTTTCCATACCATGAATAGGATTGCATCTACTACGTTGCATATCTCCATTAGGCTTTTCTATTAGATGTCACAACAGGTTAGAAATGATCTATTACACAAAAAAAAGAGCTTACTGTACACGTAGGATTAAAAAAAACCCAACCAAGCATGAAGATATGCCAGTGCATGCATGAAAATATGTGCATGCTCATCCATTTAAATTCAGATTTAAAAGAAATATATCCATTAGGCAATCAAGTAGTAATTAAAAAAAATAAAACAACTAATTGAAAACTCATTACAAATTTTCTAAGTTATACATATAGTAAATTAATTTTACAACTTTTTTTTCCTTGTTTTATAATATCTGACTGCTTCAGTTATTTCTACGTCTGAAAAAGCATCCAGATTCCTCACTACCAAATGGAACGACTCCCACGTTGTAAATACTCTTGCATAAAGTCCAGTGTCATCCCACATACCAGGAATTTTATTTAATGTTTACTTGACCAAAATGGGAAAAGTTCCAATTACAGGCCGTGTCATTTCCATGGTCATTTCAAGCAACAAGACGCAAACCTATGAAATCATGTTTTGTTTGCTATGGCACTTGTAGAACTATTTGCAGAATTCTACATAGCTGTGAATTTTCACAAGTATGTTATCAGGCTACCAGCTGCTGTAAGCTAAATACCAATAAAAGTATAACTCATTGCAAAGATAAGCATTAATAAGTCTTTGATGCACTTGTGTAATTTTAGGAAAATTCTGTAAAATAATAGTTAGAGTAAAAGATAGCTACAGCAAATACTTAAAGGGTTAAGAGGGTAAAAAAACCCAATAATATTATGTAGAAATTCTTGCAGCCTCTGGGTAAAATGCTTTGAGGATTTCAATGAAAGTAGAAGACATAAAAAAAATCAAACCAACAAACAAATAAATAATCCTAAAATGCAACAAGTGTTGCATTTACTATATTCCTGGCTACATTTTTATATGCTTGTTTGTTGCATTGGATGGTACATTTTCCTAATTATTTACTATAAATAAAATTGTATATTAATTATCGTGAAACAACACAACTTTCTGCTCACAGTCTTACACTTTTTGCAAAACATTTAAGATATATATACTATTTCAGGATGAACAGAAAGTCTCTGCTTTAGAATGTTCATGAATACCAACAGAATGTGTCATTATCATGGTAAAAGGTGAGAGGCTAACAAGTTAAGTATACCTTTCCAGAGCGATAAATGTTTTCACGGCGATTTTAGTCTTCATACTGAGTTTATGGTTAGGTTTATTTTTTGTCATCTACAAAATTGAACTTGTAAAGAGAATGTCTCAATTCTGCTGGTGACAGCATTTGATGCAACCCAGAGACTATGGTTTGGTCTTATAGCTGACCATTATTTTCTAAGAATTTCAGATTAAGTGGTAAGTAACCCTTCTTTAAATCATTGTGTTTAGCAACTGTTTATTGCAAGACACGGTTTATTGCAAACACTATTATAAAAAAACAGTATCAAAATTATGCCTATTCAGATTATCAAAAAAGAGGGGTTTTTCAAGTTCTTCTGAAAGAGTATATGGAAATAATTTAAAAATAAGTTGCTCAATCCACTTGGATGAGTATCAGTTGCTGACAACCAGTAAATATTACAGGGTGTTACAATTTGTTATGAACTTGGTCCATTCTGTAAGTGACTGTTGTATATTAGGTTATAATGAAACCTGCTGGTAGAATGCTGGAGACATCATTATTAGCTTTAAAATTGACTTGTAGAAAATACATGAGTTCTCAGATCCAACTGGTCAAGGTCTCCTACTGTCACTGCCTTCTTAGTGCCATGATGTTTGTAATTTTGGTGGCATTGTATCATCAGTCAGCTTTAAATGGGTTTTCCTTCAGCTTCTTTTTTTCTTCCATAATTTTTCATTCAACTTAGAATTTTCTCAAAGAAGAATGGATTTGTTTAAATGGGTAAGAAGAGGTGGCAGGGAGCTCAGCAAAGTGTAGGTAATGTTTCTTCAGTTATCTGTTTAATTGTACCTTATGGAAAGCTTATTCCTTTGAATTGTCTATACTTACCACCCTTTAGAGTGTGCAGTGAATGGTCATGTGAGGAGGCTGTTCCTAAGAACAGATGAACTATTTCCAGATTGTATCAGAGGTCCTTCAGGCCCAATAGTCTCTCTAGTGGTGGACAGTTCCTGAAGTACAAGAATCAGGATTTAGATGCATTGATTCACATTTTTGGCAAAGACATATATTTAATGATTTCAATAAATAGTTTACAAGATGGTTTGTACTTATGAGCTGTTCATCCTGCATATAAACACATTACTTTTGTGGTAACATGCAACAATCTTACACCAAAGGAACCCTGAAAAGAGCAGATAACATATTCTGTGCCTTATTCAATCTGCAGCATAGGGAACTGTGACACGTCAGTTGACAGCTGCTGCAACTTGACCACAAGCATTAAAAACTGATCCCAGGATAAAGCAGGATAAAGATTTTAAATATCTATGTAACATTACATCGCATAGACATTTTCAAGTTCCTGAAAATTTCTCTTTTGCAAGGCACTTTTTCTCCCCTCTTTTTTTCATATACGTAGTTTTGAAAAGTACTTCTATTTTTCTCTTCTGCATTTTGTTTTCAGGTTCTCTTACATTTGATGTAAAGTGTGTGTACACATTCAGCTATTAGGTTTATTTGCTCATCAATGTAGGGGCAGGATCAGAAGTTTATATTTTAAGTCATATTTCAAAAATTTTACATTCTTATTTTGTCATAATGGAATAAATGTATTTTATTATTGGACTTTCCCAGGAGTCGGCAGCTCAGCGCCTTTGGTGATTCTTGCCACTCAGAATTGAGGCTCCTGGATGCTGTGCCTCCCCTTGCTGTGGTGTTGAAGGTATTCTCATTGGTGCTACTTGCTTCAGCAAAAATCAAGATAATGTTGAAAGTTCTGGAAACATCTGTATATGTATATATCTATATACACACATAGAGATGCACATAGGTATACTCTGTTTTGTTTCTCTGTGGTGCAAAATACTGTATTTCAAATAGAGTTATGACTGCCCTCATCAGGTGATAGCACCTTAAAGGTTTCTGAAGAATCCTTTATGTGTCTTATGCTCTTCTAGTTGCTTAACTTAGGCACTAAAAATGTTAATTTAAAACAGAAGCGTATGTATCCTTTCAAATCAACTGCATATAGTGCAGCAATGCTTAGAATCATAAAACATACAGTTAATACCACACCGATTTGTAACAATACCTAATCATAATTGCTCTAATCTTAAGGAAATATACAGTTCTGAAGCTGATTTTAGCATTATTTCTTTCAAGAAACAGGTCCAGATCAAGATTTTAAAAAACCCATTGAGAATTCAAGTAGCTTGTTTTTACTAATTCCTTTTAAGAGCCTAAGCATTTAAACTAATTTGTACATCCTTGCTTCACTATTTGTTTATGACAAGTGATGGAGAAAACAATTATAGTGATAATTCTACCTGCTGCTTGTCTTTTGGGGGACTAATTTATCCTGTTTTCTACATCAAATTAGAGTGGGAATAGTCTAGCTTTGTACATCTAACATTTGGAGGTCTACAGCTGACTAATCACCTGCCGAGATAAATCACATCCTATGGGTGTACAGGCTTCTGTCCAAGTAGTGTCCCAGTCCATCCAGTGTTGAATTGTCCCTGATTGCAGGCAGAAACATTCCTTGGTGCCTGTCTGTGTATACTAGCTATCTCTGCTGTGTCCCTTGAATGGTAAGGTATGCACAACCCAATTCAGCAGTTCTAAAACAGCAGTCCTTCTCTAGAAAAAGTGTTGTATTAATGTATCATTTTGCAAAATTGTATGCAGGAGGAAAGAAAAGATGTTTTACCCTTCTGTACACTGATCATATATGAAACTAGGTTCTCTGTGAGACCTATTTATAATGGTGTTCTTTTTTTTTTAACACAGCGATGTTTTTCCATAAAACTGACAAATTTATGTTAAATGGAGAGCAGTGTATACTATGGTGTCCTGGGTTCAGCAGTAGCAGTCATTTTTCTCCTTCTTAGTAGTTAGTGCAGTGCTGTGTTTTTGACTTTCGGCCTGAGAACAGTGCTGATAACACTGGTGTTTTTAGTTGCTGCTCAGTAATGTTTAGTCTGACCATGGACTTTCTGAGTCTCATGCTCTGCCAGGGAGGAGGGGAAGCCAGGAGGAAGCAAAGACAGGGCACCTGACCCAAACTAGCCAAAGGAGTATTCCATACCATAGCACATCATGCCCACTACATAAACTGGAGGCAGTTACCTGGAAAGGTTAGATCACTGCTGGTTTGATCTGGGTATCGGTCGGCAGGTGGTGAGTGGTTGTATTTTCTTCCCTTGTTATTTCCCTTATCATTACTATTATTGATGGTAGCAGCAGTGGTTTGTGTTATACCTTAGTTACTGGACGGTTCATATCTCAACCCATAGGGGTTTACATTCTTTCGATTCTCCTCCCCACCCCTCTGAGCGCAGGGAGGAAGAAGACGGGAGAGTGAGAGAGAGACTGAGTGGTTTTCTGTGTTATGGTTGGGCTTCAATCACGGCAGTTCTTTTTGACACCCAACATGGGGCATGAAGGGTTCAGATAATGACAGATCTGACCAGAGTGTGTCTAATCATATCTGTGACAAGTATTTTTTTTTTTTTTGGATTGTCACTTGTTACAATGTTGATTTATTGGCTCTCAAAGTTGTTCTTGATCTCACAGTTTCAGCATGACATGGAATCATGGAATGATCTGAATTAGAAGGGACCTTCAGAGGTCATCTTTTCCAACCCCCCGCACTGAGCAGAGACATCTTCAACTAGATCAGGTTGCTTAGAACCACGTCCAGCCTGGCCTTGAAAGTCTCCAGGGATGGTGCTTCTACCACCTCTCTGGGCATGTCATACCTTACTTATAGCTGATATTTGCTGTCTTAGTGTTTATCAGCTGGGAGCCTTGGGCAGCAGAGACAGGACACCTGACCCACTAACCAAAGAGGTATTTCATACCACAGCACATCATGCCCAAGGTGTAAAAACTAGGGGCAAGGACCTGGAAGGGTTAGATCACTGCTTGGTTGGGCTGGGTATTGGCACGCAGGTGGTGAGCAATTGTATTCTCTTCCCTTGTTGTTTCCCTTGTCATTATTATTATTGGTGGCAGCAGCAGTGGTTTGTGTTATGCCTTAGTTACTGAACTGTTTTTATCTCAATCCGTGGTAGTCACATTCTTCCAATTCTCCTCCCCATCCCTCTGGGAGCAGGTGGAAGAAAGGGGAAGAATGGGAGACAGGCTGCACGGTTTTCTGAGTTACCAGCTGGGCTTAAACCATGACATATGGACACGACTATCCAGATGCGTACACCTTGTGTCTAGACATATTTAGATGCCAAGATCAGTTAAATGTTTCACTGAGGTGTAAGATGCCTGGAAATGCTCTGGAATATGTTTTTCAGGAATTGAGAAGCAGTTGTACTTCCAGCAAGTACAGTCCTTTGATCGCATGAGTAATAGTCACAGAGAGCTGCAAGCACACCTTCTCATCTAAATTTTTTTGTTGCATGAAATTGTGTATTCTGCATCATAAACCAGGTTTAAGAAAATTCTACAGCAAATATTTTGGGATTTGAAACAGTTAAGAAAATAGCAAATGTCTTGGTGACCCCTGCTGCAGCAGTAACATTAAGAATGCTGTCAAGCAGAAGCCATTTGTCACCTACCCTATATTGAAGAGGCAAAGTCAAGGTAAACTTAATCTACACTGGTTCTGTATTAGTGAAATAGCTACTTGATAAAAAGGGTTGTCCCAACAAGGGAAAGCCTTTCAGTACAGTGTAAAGTGAAACATATAGCTCTGATGAAAATTAATGTTATCTGGGCTGCACAACCCTTTTTAAACTTAGCATCTATCACGTCCCTATGGGAACGTACTGCTTTTTTGGCTTCTAAAATTAGTGAGTGGAATATTTGACACTTATTTAAATGAATTTGCTAAAGTTCAGATTATTTGTGTGCCAAGTTAAGTGACAAATGTGTAGAGCTGCACTCTGCAAATGTAAATAATAGTTTAATATCAGTTCTGCCATGCTAAGAAACTCAGCTGGGGTCATGAAATCATAGAATCACAGAATGGTTTGGGTTGGAAAGGACCCTAGCATCATCCGGCTCCAACCCCCTACCATAGGCAGGGACACCTCCCACTAGGCCATGTTGCTCAGGGCCCTCTCCAACCTGGCCTTGAACACTGTCAGATATGAAGCATTCACAGCTTCCTTGGGCAGTCTGTGCCAGCTCTTCACCACCTTCACAGTAAAGAATTTCTTCCTTACATTTAACCTTAATCTCCCCTGTTTAAGTTTAAACCCATCACTCCTTTTCTTATCAATGCTATTTCTGATGAAGAGTCTCTCTCCAGTATCCGTGTAGACCCCCTACAGATACTGGTATATGATGATGATGAGGATCATAATTACTAATTTTTTATATACAAATTCCACAGAAACTATCTAGCTCTTGCTTGGACTGTCTTGTTCTCCAGCCCTCCCTGAATTAACTTGCAGCTGCCAACCGGTTAGCCTTATTCTAGTTCTGCCAATGTGACAGTTATTGTGTTACCTGACAGGAAGAAAATCATAGAATCATAGAATAGTTAGGGTTGGAAAGGATCTTAAGATCATCTAGTTCCAAACCCCTGCGTGGGGAAGGACACCTCCCACTAAACCATGCCACCCAATGCTCTGTCCAACCCTGCCTTGAACACTGCCAGCAATGGAGCATTCATAGCTTCCCTGGGAAACCCATTCCAGTGCCTCACCACCCTTACAGTAAGGAACTTCTTCCTTATATCCAATCTAAACTTCCCCTGTTGAAGTTTGAACCTGTTATTCCCTGTTCTATCACTAGTTCCTAATGAAGAGTCCCTCCCCAGCATCCCTATAGCCCCCTTCAAATACTGGAAGGCTGCTCTGAGGTCTCCACACAGCCTTCTCTTTCTCCAGGCTGAAATAATTTCTTTTAGTCTCTCTTTCACTTACATTCTTAAGCTATTGTTCTTACAACATGAAGATGTGAATGTGATTAAATGAAATGCATTATTTCTCATATGACTGCTACCCAAATAGATTTCTGACTGGGTGAAATAAAGGAACCTTACAGTACCAGCTGATAAACACGGTGTTAAACTCCATACTATATTGTTTCTGGTAAGCTGCTATGCTCATTTGAGGGAGTAATAGAGATGTTACTTCAATAATCCTGAAAACAGACTGTGTATTCAGACTTTGCCAGTTTCTAACCTGTGAGTCTTAAAATCATGTCTGACTGGGCAAACTTCAGTTTGTCATAGAAGCAATTTGGTTTTGGAATTCAAATTATTCAGATATAGTTGACCAAAAGAGGTGGTACCAGGCGTCTGCAAAGTAGATGATTTAAGATTATATCATAAAAGGTTCATTCTCTTCGGCTCAAGTGTTGTGTTTTTCAGCATTGTTATTAATCTGTGGTGGTGATTGATAGCATTTTGTTGAGATGATGTCATAGCTGACAGAAAAGCATGACTCAACCTTTTTTTTTGCTTCAATAGCATGATCTAATTCAGTTGGAACACCGTAAAAGGAATAGAAATTTTAAAAATCTCTTGCAAAATCCTTCCATACTGATATCTTATAGATACACTAATGCAGCTGAACTAATTTAAGCCTGTGTTAACATTGCTTATGAAGCATATCGAGTGTTTAATTGCAATGCAGAAAGAACAAATAAGAAGTTACCAAAATTATTTCATTATAAAATAATTAATGTGATGGGCAATTAAAGTATGCATTTAAGTTCACTCATTACATTGTCATTCAGAATTACCTAAGCTAAGGTTAAAGGTGTTATTAAAAACATTAATTTAATTTGTTATATAAAAGGCAGATAATTATCATAAAATATTGCAAAAGATAATGAGAAACACTTTAATGAAGTCTTGGTTTAATTAGCGAGGGTATCATTATGATTTGCCTGTGGGTAAAATGGCAGACTGTTAATATATTTTCATTATGATTAGAGTCTTAGTGAGTTATTTAACTTATATGAAGAAATAAAGGTTTACATTTATATCTTAGGGATGTTATCTCATTTTACTTGATACATTTATGGTATTATAAAGATGTGATAAATCAGATTTCTGAGGATAGTGTCCCAAGTGTTGTTTATCCTGATTAATCTCTGAATTGCAAGTAATATCCACTGTTGAGAGCACCTGAGAAGAAAAATTCTTGTGGAACTTTGATGATCCCGAGAAAATATCCTTGGTAGCTTTTGGTCTTTTCAGGTCATTATAAACATATTTGAAAAGTACTTTAAAATTGTATTTATATTATGCTAGGATGTATCTCTAACTCAAGCCAAGAATTGTTAGCTTGAGCTAGCTAACTCAAGATAGCTTTATTCATATAAAATTCTGAGAAAGCATCCCCTTTTTAATTCTCAGAAGTTTGTGAGTGAAACAAAACACTGAAGTAAAAGGTACATTCAAATCACTGAGTTTTCATTTCAATTCAGTTTTCATTTCCAGAGTTTAAAAAATTATTTAAAAGTAACTTCTTCTGCATCTTTTGAATAAGAAAAGTACTAGAAGTAGACATTCAACTGGAAGTTGTTCTGAGCGGGAGAAGTGGTTGCACTTGAGAACTTGTTATCCTTGTAATGGTGGCCTTTTTTTTTTTCTTTATGCCATTCCTCCATCCACTGCTTTAGAGTTGGCAAATGCTGTCAGAAGCTGCATAGTTATTATTTAGAGTAATCAGAATAATAAGGAAAAAATCCCCAAACTCTGAATTAGAGTTATAATATTAGATGCAATTGATTGGATGGATCAAAAAATAACCGCAAAGTAACAACAGCTAGAGTCACTAAATTCACTGTAATTTTACTAATTAAAATTGATATGTTTGACAAATATTTCATTCTAAGAATTCCTTCAATTGAAATACTATTTTCTAAAGGAATATAATTTTTTTTTCTAAAGATGAATCATAAATAGATGCATATAAGTCATTAAGGCATACCATGTAGTGCTTCTAGCATATTTTAAGCATTAACTCCAGTATTGCATGAGTTCTTTGATCAGATATTCTTTTATGCTGAGACAAGGCAAGCAGCTTATTTTACACTCTAAAATCTAGCTAATCGGACATAATAACAGATGACTGAAGAAGGGCAAACAAAAGAAGTATGTTTTCCATTAATCCATTAATTCATCATTTATTGCTCTAAAATACTATGACTAGGATTTCCTATACTTTTTCTGCAAATACTTGCCAGCCTAAATTTCCCTTGTGAGCCAATGAGATCGTTGGCAATTCTTGTTGAGCATATCAAAGCTCTGTAATAATTTATAATTTTTTTCATACCTAAGGAGAAGTTATATGCATGTTGTCCTCAAGATTCTGGAATTTTAACCTCTGTATCCTGCAAATCACTGTATTCTTGAAGGTAAAGTTGTGTTCTTGAAGGTGAAGCAATTTAGGTATATTTGTGGAAAGGAGGTTGGAGATAACTAGCATTATATGATACGATTTCGACACCTCAAGGCTACCAGAGCTACATGCATGCATGCACTAACAGCCAACTTAAGTACCCAGACCCATGATGCAAGATCCTTTCTTCCCTTTCTTTGGCCCATTAATATATTAGCTTGCATAAATGTCTCCCAGCAGCATTTTTGTATGGATAAAAAGTATACTTTTGGAAGGTATCTCATGCTCTTACCAAATATATGCGCTGTGGTTTTCACTGATACTATGGTGAGTATAAATGACCCTCCTTTAAGATGAAAGTAACCTGAAAAGTAAACTTACAAGCAGTTGTCACCCTTTAATAGGTGTAAAGTCCACAGGATCAGACCAGAGTCACTTCAAAGTAAACCCCTTGAAGCACAAATAATATGTTCTCAGCGCAGTTGTTTTTACTCTATGTGGGTCATCTGAGCTCCTAGCTCTACTCATGTAGACGCAGCCTGTGCTTCAATCTACATGTGGTTCAGATATCTATTTGGGCAGAGATCTTCACATCACTGTCTGACAAATGGCACAGATGTATTATGCTCTCACACACAGCTGGGTACCTTCCAGCTGAAGTGCAGTATAAATTCTGTGTCACATCCTTAGTTGAGTAACGTAAATCACACTTGCAGTGCCTCAAAGCTGATAATAAGGTTAGTGAAAAAACTTGAAGAGGTGGTAGTTTTGGCTTTGTAGTGGCAAAAAATTTTACTTTCTGATACAACAAAAGCATTTTACCTAGCACTCATAGTGCACAATTAATGAGAGATACTGCTACTGACACAGTCCTCTTAAGGCAGCAGGTTTTCAGGGTTTTTTAGTTGTAGACACAAAACTTCCTAGATTATTAAAAATTACTTCATATCAGAGACTAGAACTAGATAAAGTACATGACCTGTTGCATGAGATATAATTAACTTGGGAGCAGCTTGGCCGTATCTGAAGCACTAGAAAGCAATTTTCCTGAGAATGGTTGAAAAAAATCTATATTGATCAGTAGTAAGTAGTAAAAATTTATTGCAATGTTGTCAGTTGCCTTATTCCAAATCAATACAAATCTTACCAAAAGCTTCTTAAATGCAATAAGAATCTGACAAGGCCTTCTTGTCACAGATTAGTGTTAGAGCAATGAAAAGGCCCCCAAGGAAAACTTGTCTCTGACCAGAATGCCAGCTGTATCCCATTTCAGCAGTACTCTGGTATAGGACATCTTTATTGGCATTTTGGAACCCTGAAGAAAAGCTCAATGTTTTATCAGTTAACTCATGCATATGTTAAGAAATGCCTAAAGACCTTGCATTTCTGACTGCTTTTATCAAATCAAAGAAGTTGCTAGTTTTCAGAAGAAAAATAATCAATCAGGCACCTGAATAAGAATGAAAGATTGATTATAGAAGTGTTCATTCTGTTTACAACTTAAAGAAAAATGTTTCATCAAGATCTGTTTTAATAAGAGGACTAAGATCCCATGATAGGATCTTAGATCCTGAAACTAGTGCACACTGATAGAAGACTAATACTCCATTAGAAAACCGTTCAGAACAATTTCAACTCAACTATAACCTAGACTTGGATATTCATAAATTACTTTCCTAAAGCTGCACAATCTAATTTCAAGGAGAAGAACTAAGACAATATCCCCTGTACTTTTTGAACAAATGTTTTCCAGGAATTCTGGTTGTACTAGCATTTGATCAGTTAACTGGCATTACCACAGTAGGTTTCATAAAAAAGAGCTATTTAGTTAATAAGCTATCATGTCCTTCACTATTTCTGCAGAAAATGTACACACACATTCATTAAAAATTAATGAATCTAGAATTAGTGAAAAATATCTACTTAATAAGTTTCAAAGCATGTACTTTTCAAAGCTTGAAATGTTCTCTTGAATTTACGGGGGACTAGGGACCTGACTGCCTGTAAACTTGTAGCCACAAATAGTGTAAAACCTACTGAAAGACAATGGCATTTTTGATCCTAAACCACTTACAACTTTCTAAAAATAAATCACACTGGTTTTGTTCTTTGTGTAAGATAGTGTCTGTGCAGTAATGTGATTTAGCTCTTTGTCCCTAAGTCTTTAAAAATACACTTGCAGACATCCTAAGTGTGCACTGCCTTGGTGTATTCAAGCTAAGTCAATCCACACTTTTAGAACTAGACAATCATCTCGCTTAAAAGACAGCAAATAATAGTAAAAAACTGCTTCCTAAACCTTCCCTTGGGTGTTTTAAATTATATAAGTTCTGCTTCTCTGTTGCTGTGGTCCACCCAAATCTGGACAGTTTGTCTTGAATACTTGCTCTCAATCAAGAGAAAGCTACTCCACTTCCAAGGCAGAGTCTGATGGAGACCATCCACCAATTAATAAAAGATAAGTAGCTATTTAGAGAGCAAAGGTGACTTTTTGGTTGAACCCCTTTATATTATTGCGACAAGTATTTAGTACGTTTTTCCTTAGATGCAAGGTTTCCCATGAATAACTATTTAAAAATATGAATAACAAATAAGGGTGTGAAGCCTTGTGTCTATAAATGAAGATACTGAAGAATACATACGGAAGGCCTGCAGAGCAGAGGACAAACTTCAGATTGAAGAGTTCCAGAGTAACTAGAAAAGAAAGGGGCAAGAACACTACACTACCACTTCCCACCTCACTGTCTCCCAAAATGAAGAAAAAAAGCAAGTGAGAATGCTATTAAGGAGACCAAATAGAAATTAGTTTTTCTTTATCTTGGTGCTAATATGTTGAGTCATTTGTCTGATAAGCTGCAGCTGAAAGACAGCAATTTTTTGGGAGACTGCTGCATACCTGTAAGGAATAAAATCACTGAGGCTTACCTGTTCCACACAAGAACTCAAACCTCTGAACTGGTAACTATGAAGCTTTAGAGTGACTGACAACAGATCCAGAATTGTCATTCCCAAATTTGCAAAATTGGAAGCTTTCTGGAACCTTTCATTTTTTATGATATTGCAGTCAGGAAGAAACCAAAGCTGAGAATCACACTTCCAATATGTAATTAAACACGGAAAAAATACGGTTTCTGCTTAGCAAGTTGAAAAAAATGTAACTACGTCAGATCTTATATGTTCATTGGTGAGGAAGACCATGACAGAAAAGATCAGTAACCTAACAGAACACACAGAAACAAGCCCAGCCCTCAAAGGAACTGAAAAGGAGGAATCAGAAAGATGAAAATGAAGGTGTATGGAAGATGTGAAAGCAAGCAAGATTGAAGCAGTAGCTGGCATTTGGAAATAGGTGCTACATTTAAGGAGCAAAATTTAATTTTCAAAGGCTTACAGAAATAAACCCCAAGAAACAAACAAACAAAACCCCCTAAAGAAATAAACAAAGAAAATAGCCCAAAATATAAAAATTCAGGAAATATCTTTCTAACCGTCACATGCAAGTGTCACTAGTGTCTGGTTTTATGAGGACTCTTTCTCTTTGGCTTCAGAGTCACTTTAAACACATTAGCTGAAATCCAGTGGAGTTCTTCATGCACTTCTTGGCTGCAGAAACAATCCTCTCAGCTACCTTCTGTTGGTGCCTGATTCCAGGCAGTGGAAATCATCCTTCCCTTTCCTCTTCTGTGCAAACTAATGGTGGTTTCAACTACTCAGTCCAACTTAGCATTAGAAGTCAGCAGTTACCACTTTTACAGTCGAGACAGCAACACTCCGATATTGCTACTATTTTACAGCTTTTCAGTGCTTTGCATCTCCTGTCTAAGATGACAGGCTAACCTTTTTATTTCATTTTACATTGGGACAGAGTAAGAGAGGAATAGTTACCTGGTCGGTCTACAGTTTAGATGGATGAAGTACAATAGCAGTAAATTCAAGGTCTGGGCTTAAGTCAGCTTAGCTTAGCTTAGTGACAGACATATTAGACATACTATCTTGACCAGTTTTGGCTGAAAAGCTAGAAATGTAGAAAGATGTTAAAAAACTTGACAGCAGGAATTTAACACCTGAGATTCTGACAATTCATCAGTGGCTTAAAGACTTTTGAATGTCTACATATTCACATTAAAAGAGTCAGAACTAATTTTCATTCTAAATTATATGAACAATTTGCAGAGAAAAAAAGGTTGAAAGCAACTGCTAGCATTCAAGCTGATTGTCATGCTTTTTTCATCTTTTGTCACCTTTTGTCATATTTTTTTCATAAGCAAGTAATGTGTGTATCTTTGTACTAAACAAAATTAGTTCCAGACTCATTCCTTAAGTCAAGTGCTTAGGGAAATGCAATGAAAATGAAGCAAAAGATATTGTAGCTCTATTTCATGTACTATTTTTCTTCAGCATGCTGAAAACAGAATTCTTACAATGCAGTCAATGGAAAAACTCTGCAGAGCAACATACTGCTTAGCAGGGTTTGAATGTTCTGTTCTTAGTGGGCATGATGAAGTCGATGGAGGGTGTGAGGCCCTTATGTGGCTTTGGGGCAACAGTGAGACCTTGGTGGGACTTCAGGGCAATGGAAGGGTGCCTCAGGCAACACTGACTGGTGAGAACTGATTTTTCCTTGCTCCCAGACATGATGTAGGATTTGGTTTTCAGCATATCTCTTTGTGTTTCTGGTATATTTATGGTATGCTGCTGATAGTTTGTAATGTTCTCTACTGCTTCCATGTCACCACAAAAACAGTATTTTAGTAGTAGGGTAGGGAGATATAGAGTAGAAATGAGTCTGAAAAATAATGCTATTAACAACACTAGTACACCAGATCATGTGAAGAATCTACAGTTAGGGTGCAGTTTAGAGGTCTGCTCCCTCTTACATGCAAGCTGGCAGTCACCAGAAAGTGACTACGGATGTATTTACTTAACATACTTGGGCCAGTGTAAAACTTGAAATGTTTCCCTTAATTTTCTAACAAAACCCAGGGATTTCATTAACAGAACATACATTTTAGTTCACTTTGCAAAATCAGCACATAATGGCAGAATTTTATGAAGTGCAATGTCAGCTTCTTATTCTACTTTCTACCTAGAATATATATCACAGTAAAGCAGAGGAAACACATAGGTAATACAGACAAAAATGCATTCAAAGTGTTAATACAGCCAGTTCCACTGTAGTCAGTAGTGGATATGCAGAAATGGGCTTGAGAGAGTTATTCTGTGGGAGGATTGCAGGGACAGCTCTGTTACTGACTGCAGCACTCATGGAACAAAACATTATAAGGCATTTGTAAGCCATGACTGTCTCTTTAGATGATTTAGTTGTGTTAAAGGCTGGAATATAGAAACATCCTTATGTTCTTTAATGAATTAAAAAAAGATTTGCTGCCTTGGAAAACAGGAAGTCATGCAGTCCAATACTAAGTAACATCTGCTATATACTTTCGTGCCACTTGCAGACAGTAAAACATGTAGTGGGTAGCTGTTGAAAAGGAGGCAGATTTCAAGGTCCAAAAATATAACAGGTAACAGATGTTTTGGTCAGATGGTGAACTAAGACATACATTTAGTTACTGGTGTCTGAGACAGTAAGTAAGACCAGAATTTATGACTTAATGAACTTTTTATACTGTAATTTGCTTAAAAACCTTCTCAGGATGCAAAGCAACATTACAAATGAATTTCATATTCCTATGATAAAGTAATTCTGGCTTTAGTGCTTGTGAATGGATCCTCAGTTTTAACTTGACTGACCCAAGTATTTCTGTCAGATTTCCAGATTTTCTGTGTATCCAACAAATTAATAAAAATTGGGCATCTGCAGATGGTTTCTATGATTTTAGTATGCATGTTGTGTTTTTATCAACATCTTCTGCTGTGTCTAGTGTTTCAGTAGGGAAATGGGAACATACCCTAATGGAACACTTTTCATATCACTAGGATATTTTTACTTCCTATTAAACTATGACACTCCTTGTAGCAGTCTGGTGGAACTTAATTTTATCATTCTAACTTAAGCTGCTTTTCTTTAACTGGTAAATTAAAGCTCTGATCCACCTGGATCAGAGCAATCCCAGGCACAGGTTGGGAAGAAGAGAGATTCAGAGCAGCCCTGAGGAGAAGGACTTGGGGGTGCTGGTTGATGAAAAATGAGCATGAGCCAGCAGTGTGTGCTTGCAGCTCAGAAAACCAACCATATCCTTGGCTGCATCAAAAGGAGTGTGACTAGCAGGTCGAAGGAGCTGATCCTGCTCCTCTACTCTGCTCCTGTGAGACCTCACTTGGAGTTCTGGTGTCCTCAACATAAAAAGGACCTGTTGGAACTGTTGGGGCTGTTCAGGCTGGAGAAGAGAATGCTGCATGGAGACCTCATAGCAACCTTCCAGTATCTGAAGGGGACTATAGGGATGATTGGTAGGGACTCCTTATTAGGAACTATAGGGATAAGACAAGGGGTGAGGGGTTCAAACTTAAACAGGGGAAGTTTAGATTGGATCTGAGGAAGAAATTATTTACTGTGAGGGTGGTGAGGCGTTGGAATGGGTTGCCCAAGGAAGCTGTGAATGCTCCATTGCTGGCGGTGCTCAAGGCCAGGTTGGACATAGCCTTGGGTGTCATGGTTTAGTGGGAGGTGGCCCTACCCATGCAGGGGGGTTGGAACTAAATGATCTTGAGGTCCTTTCCAACCCTAACTATTCTATGATTCTGTGATTGTAAAGCAATTGTAGAAAGCCATGAATACGTTTTACCAGGGTTCTCTGAAATTTCAGCAGGAACCTGAATATTGCACAGCAAAGCTGTTAGAGAAAGCAGATGGCTTCAGTTTTTAGGAAGCCGCCACTGCTCTCATGAAAGCCCTCAAACGGATAGCTGCAGTACTTTCAGCATTGCTGTGGGAGAGTGAAAGGTTGCTGTGCAGCCCATGAAGTGGCTACTGGCTGATGGGGTGCACTGAAGCTTACAAAATATCCTGGATCCATGAAAAACTTAAGGAGTGGTTATAGCTTCCTGCTATACAGTTTGCCAAGTACCTGTACTGGCAATCTATGAATATAAGGGGTAGAAGATCCCAGAGCTGACAGAAAATGTGGGTATTCACACAGAGCAACCATTGCTAGTTTATCCTATTATGATTCATGAAACATAATTCAGTTGCTAAGTATTGCTGCACCCTTAAAACATGATTCCCTTGCCACACGTTAGCCTTGCTGTGCTTGCCTGTCACTGCCAGTTTATATTAATTGATGCTCTCAAGTTCACCACCCTTGGAAGCAGGGAATCTGATCTCTTCCAGCTTCCCTACAGCACATCCAGAACTCCTTAACTTAAACTGTCTTACACAGTCATATCTTCTTTCTTAACTTAGAAACAGAGAATGAGGCAGATTTTTTTTTTATTGCTATTATTTTTTTTATTCCAATATCTGCTATTTATTAATCTGATCTGGGTGAGCAAAAATCACTTTTTTATATTTTTCTAATTCCAGTTGGCTCGATTAATGTATTTCCACATGTCAGATTCCTCAACTGGAAGGGTACATAGAATTTTCAAAAGTAAAGAATTGCTTATCAGAGCCCTGCAGGTTGATCTCTACCCTTCCCCATGGTAACACTTTTTCAGCACAGTAGCAGCCAGCAGAGTAGATAATGGGGCACTTCTGAACCTGAAAATTAGATGCTGTCTGCCATGACTAAAAAGGAAAACCTCATGGTGGAAGGATATGAAGGAAAACAGAATGAAGTTAATTTTTGTTTGTATTTAAGAAAAGAGGCAGATGGAAGTCAGCGCTAGCAAGAGAGGTGTGCACTTGAAGTTAGGGAGATAGATAACCAAACATAGCAACCTATGCAATTGCCTGGAAAGTGTAATGCAGAGTTCTTCAGTCATTTAATAGCTAGAAATTCTGTTTGGATTTATGTACTGGAAAATACCTACTGGCAAAACCAGAGTCTCTTGTTTCCTTTTGTATAATTCTCTACCCAAGTTATCTTGGTATGTGAGAAATTATTTCATATATATATTGATAAAGGTACTGCAATGCCTGTATTGCCATTTCCCTTTTACAGTGGCAATATTTGCAAATAGCAATCTGAAATGAACAGATGATTTTTTTTCTAAGCAGACAGAAAGAAAAAAACAACCAAACAAACAAAGCTTATAATGCAAATGAGTAAGTTATTTAAAAAACAAAACAAAACAAAACATAAATTGGCAGGGTTTCTCTTTACTTTTTTCACTTTAAATTGTTATGTGTATGTACTGATTAATGAATCAACTGATACAGGGGAGAGAAGAGAGGAGAAAGGTTAAAGCTCACATATGTTTATGCAAACAGTCCTTTGACTTTTCTATCAAATCAAGGATGTTTTGTGCTTATGGAATAAAAAGATGAATGAATTTCCTCAAAAATTTCTCAGTAGTGGTTGCTGATGCCGGGCAACAATACGGCTTTTCTGATTGACAGCTACAGCACTCTAACTCTGTCTCTTATAATATAAACATCACACTGAATCTTTCACAAATAGATGTAGTCTCCTTCCCTTTATTAGCTTTCTTGTCCCATATTATGCAGTCAGTATAGGCATCATTCCTGTCCTTTAGAAAGAAGTAGATTAGTCCATTTCCTCATGGGGGTTTGCAAAGTCCTTCAATAGACGTGACTGGAAGAGGAAGAGGCTGAAGATGGTGGCCTAAGGGAATAAACTGCTGACTTGATAAATCTTTGGGTCTTAAGAGGTCATCTCTTGATGTCTGAAAGAAAGATTGACTTGCCAGCAAATATAAGCACTCATCTTTACAGCTTTGTGAGTTTTTTTTTAAGTAATACATTTGTATATGAGATACTTAGAAAATTTCTGCAACTGCAGAAGCAGTATTTTCCTTTCTCAGGTCTTACGCAATTCTTATAGCTTTATTTATTCTGATTTACACTGTGTGCACACTGCCCATGAGATGTGCAGGGAATTTGAATGAGTTTTTACACTAACAAATGCTACATGAAGAAAACTGGAGTTCTGTGAACTTGTGTTACATGTGACAGCTCATAAACTCTGAAGTGTAAGAGCAATGAACAACATATTGTTAATGAATATTCTGATGTTTCATATCCATTGTCCTGAGATGCAGCTGGAGCAGATTAAATCTAATTAATTTTCTTTTTCCTGGAGTATTTCATAACTTGTTAAGTTTTACTCTCTACAGGAGAAACTGCATATTTTTGGCAGGGAATTGTCTACAAACATGTAGCTTTTATCACTGCTTACTACTGCTAGAGTCTAAAAACTTCTAGCCAGACCCTTAGTTATGTAAACTAGGAAGTGCAGCAGGAATCTATAGAACAATTTGTGTTTGAACAAAATATTACTTTATTTCATTGTATTTT
The DNA here is from genome assembly GCA_032466535.1 of Forpus xanthops. Lineage (NCBI taxonomy): Eukaryota > Metazoa > Chordata > Aves > Psittaciformes > Psittacidae > Forpus > Forpus xanthops. The sequence goes on from JASSUY010032838.1 coordinate 73,733, forward strand.
ATTTTTGTATCTCTATTATATAAATAGGGTCTGCAGACAAAGTGTAATCTGCACCTCTTTGGACTGTAATTTAAGCATAATTCACTTCCCAGATATCCAGATCACCCTGTTGTGACACTGTCTGCGGATGGTTACGTGTCTGAGTTAGGACATAGTGTTTCAAAGGAGATTTGCCTTAGTGGATGCCCCGTGCTCATTTTTGGCTGATATTGAATCTAGTGGTGGATTATACTTTCTAGATATTTTTTGTTTCTGTAACTTGCTCTTGGCAAATTTTATTCTGCTGATTTGTACCCAGGGCTCACAAAAGCACTGAGTACTTCTGAGGACTTTTGTGAGAGCAGAAGGCTCTCTAGACTGTGGAAGGAATCTGAAAGTACTTTTGTTACTTGGGAGGAATAGGAAAGTGGTGCTTTTTCATGTGACATGCTCAAGCTCTCATAAAAGGTAGATGAGCAGGGAGTTAGATTCCTGTGTAAATTCCAGGGAATTTTTGGAGCTAATTTTGATTTCAATTTGATAAATGGGGAGAAATGCAGATGCTGCACATGTAAACCATAGTTTTCTGGAAGCATGACAGATCTATGAACAGAATCTGTGACCTACCTCCAGTAAAAGATTTCTCTTAATTCCTTATTGTTAGACTATTATATCATGAGTGGAATGGTATTTTTAAATAACAGCTGTCAGGACACGCAGCTGTATCCAGTTCTGTTTTATTGTTTTGAAACATCTCTCTCCTGAGAGCTCTATAATCTAAATCCAGATTGCTGCTGTCCTCCACTGACAGGATGGCAGAGAAGTATTGATCCATCATGGGAGGATGTGATGAACTGACAACAGCAGGGGCTTTTATTTGCTCATCTCAGAAAGTACCAGAAAGCAGTGCTAGCTAATCTCCCATGCTTAAGGAGGAAGAAGATGTGACTAGAACAATGGGAAGAATGTGCCTAATTATTTCTTCCATTACTACTTTGGAAAGAGTGCATTGGCATTAAAGTTGGCTTGCTGGGAGCAAAAAACACTGCAATTTGTTGCAGTCTTACAGTCATATGCAACAGGATTGAACGAAGCACTTGGGACTACCTCTGCAATCCAAACCAGCTGCAAAAGAGGTGTTTTGTCCAAAGGGTCCACAGGACATCTTGCCCACCATTTGACAGAAGCTACAAAACATTGCAAACATTTAGGGAAAAAATACACTAGAAAACGAAAAAGAAGGAAAATAGTCATAACTATAAACAGGAAGGTGATGCTTTTTGTAGTAGGAAAAGGTACAAGGTGAATAAACAAGAAGCGAGGGAGTGTTTTTAAGGGTATTAGCAAAATAAGCATTGGAAAAAACCACGTATTTCTACAAAACTTTTTGGCAGAACACAGATTTATGCCATTGTTTTGCTTTTTTTTGTTTTAAGAAGATTAGCAAAATTAATTTGTGATAGGAATGTATATGATTCACAAATGCAATCTGTATTTTTTACTCAATAGTTCATTGTGTTCTGTATACACTGCCAAAGAAATCAAGCAAAAATAATGTCTCTGAAAAACAAATTGTTAGGTTTAGGAGTACAGAGGTGCGTGGAGAGAAAACAAAAAAAAATCCATTTGTATTCAGCAGGTGTATTTGAATTCTAGTCCATACACATGAAGCGCAATTGTTCTGATGCCTGGACATTGACTTTTACATTTTGTTTTATGCTGTGTTATGTCTTGCCCTGTTGGGTTCCAGTACTGTGATGCTCTGCTGGATTGCTGCATTCAGACAGACTGCAGTGAAGTCAGCCAGCTGACAACGAATTCGAAAAATGGGGCAAAAGTGAATAATATTAAATCAGAAAATAAGATTGATAACATGTTTATTTTTTTAAAAAGTATACCCACAAAATATTGCTGGCTGGGGGAGCACAGTCTGGGATCAGGACATAGACTTAACAGTATGTGTAGAGAACAGTGCAGGTTTTGTTCTGCTTTCTTTGTAGAAACATTTGTGGCTGTAAAATATCTTACTCTCTCTTTCCTGAGGAGCACTTCTGAGATACAAGGAGAGATACTCATCACAACTTGATATTGTTTTGTACACAAATCCATTTTACTAGGCAATATAAAGCATCTCATCAGCCATCACCAAATAACAATGCGCTCTCTGTAATATATGAAAATTATGGAGGTTTTGTCTGCTTAATCCCAGATACATCCTTAGGTATTAATTATACTTTATTTGCAGGCTAGTTGCCATCTTCATTTCAGCTGCTGGAGTCTGGTCTTTATTGATCTTGGACTGATTCTTAAGAAAATCGAACTAAGCTGTTGTTCATACAGGAGCATAGCAATGAAAGAGGGAAAAGGAAAATCATTCTCCAGTAACACTCTTGATTAGTCATCTCAGTTTTGTACTTCTGAAACTTATTCTCCATGTCTAACATTTCTCAGCTGTTATAATTTTTTTGGTAGTAGAGTAGCTGTGCCATAAAAATGGCTCAGTATGACTGCATTAGGTAGCTCCATAAACTACTAGTAACTACTGTTACTACAATACACTAGGAATATACTCAAACTGAAGAATGTAATTTGAAATTTATAGTCTCAATTAAACAAAGCATGATTAATCATCCACTTGCCTGCTGTCCTCCAAATGACTGCACTGCTAACTCTCAGTGTGGATAGTCACTCCCTTCCTTGCAGCCTCTGACTTTAACAAGAAAACATTTTCCTTGTTGGCAGCATGGATGCTTTTAACTAACACACACAAGAGGAAAAAAATGCAACACTAAAAGAGGAAAGGGAAAGGGAAAGGGAAAGGGAAAGGAAAGGAAAGGAAAGGAAAGGAAAGGAAAGGAAAGGAAAGGAAAGGA
>JASSUY010032840.1:0-56430 GCA_032466535.1 Forpus xanthops
AGGGAGCAGCCTGCGCCCGCCATCCTGCTGGATCCGGCTGCTGCCCAAAGCAAACCTTTTACCTTCTTCCACCTCTTCCTCCCAGTGTGTCTCTTGATCCCCATCCCGCAGGGTGGCAAGAGGGTCTTAAGCCGGAGCTGGTTTGGGGTACCAGAGGTTGGTGTCTGCAGCTGGAGCCAGGGTCAGGAACCAGTGCTGTCAGGTGGGACCGTGCAAGCGGGCAGGGAATGGGAGCTGCCAGCAGGAGAGTGGCAGCGGGGTGCATGAGGTGTGCGTGCAAATGGAAAAAGGGGAATATAACCCCCATTTTCAGGATGGGGGAAATAGAAGACCCCAGGAACTACAGACCTGTCAGTCTCACCTCTGTGCCTGGCAACATCTCAGTGCAGATTCTCCTGGAAAGCATGCTGAGGCACAAGAAAAACAACTAGGTGCTTGGTGACAGCCAGCATGGCTTTGTTATGGGGAGATGCTGCCTGACCCATTTGGTGTCCTTCTACAATGTGGCTACAGGACTGATGGACAGGGGTAGAGCAGCTGATGTCATCTACTTTTTTGCACTGTACTTGTGCAAAGTGTTTGACACTGTCTCAGATTTCATCTTTGTCTCCAAGTCGTAGACATCAATTTGCTAGGTGGTTAAAGAAGTGGCTGGCTGGTCGCATGCAGAGTTGTGCTCAGTGGCTCAATGTGCAGCTGGAGACCAGTGAGGAGTGGTGTCTCTCAGGGGTAGGTGCTGGGACCGCTCTTGTTCAATATCTTTGTCAGTGACATGGAGAGTGGGATTGAGTGTGCCCTCAGCAAGTTTGCTGATGACACCAAGCTGTGTGCTTGGGTTTATACGCTGCAGGGAAGGAATGCCATCCAGAGGGACCTTGACACACTTGTGAGGTGGGCTGATGCCAACCTGATGAAGTTTGACCATGCCAAGTGCAAGGTCCTACACTTTTGTTTGGGGTCTGTAGCTGGAGGCAGGGTCAAGCTCTGGTGCTGCCACGGAGGGATTTACTTCCTTTCGGTACTGATCTAAATGGGGACTTTCCAGATTGGGAAGGCAGCTTCCAAATAAATTTGTTATTTATTGCATTTCCTTTCTCTTCTCATCCATATTTTTGTGTCTCTGTGACCTCTTTGCATTTTCATTGAGGATGTGTGGCTTTGGTGGTGTTGCATCCAGTTGCCATGTGCTCCTGTGGCTGCAGGGTGCTTGCACACCCACTCCAGGTGTTGTCCCAAAATCAGGCTTCATCAACCGGTGTGCACATAGCCAATTAACATGCCAGATTGAGATGTTTGTTTATTTTATGTGTGTGCAGAGATGGGTGATAGGTTGTAACCCCACAGTGCAGCAGGTTGCGGGCTGGTAAGGAGTGGTGTCTCCAACAGCAAAGCTGTCACCACCTAAAAGTGAGCTCTGTTATGGGCAATCCCTTTAGCGATGCCATGAAACCTTCTGCTCTCCTTCATGCTGAAGGAAAATGAAGGACTCATGGGGCAAGAGCCAGGATCAAGATCCTAACTAATGCTCTAGAGGCCATGGCAGCCTTGGGAATGGCTGGTGCCTGGATCAGGGGAAAATGTTTTGCAGCTGTAGGTGCTGCTATGTATGTCTTTGAACTGACACACACTCAGCTCTTTACTTCACGTTCTCCATTGCTTTGCTCTGTGCCATTAAAGTGGTCAAAGGGGGCTACAAGAAACTTTGAGAGGGACTTTTGACAAGGGCATGTAGGGACAGGACAAGGGGGGTGGCTTTAAGCTGCAAAGGGGAAATTGAGATTAGATATTATGAAAAAGCTCTTTCCTTTGAGAGTGCCGAGGCCCTGGCACAGGGTGCACAGAGAAGCTGTGGCTGCCTCATCCCTGGCAGTGTTCAAGGCCAGGCTGGACAGGGCTTGGAGCAACCTGCTCTAGTGGAAGGTGTCCCTGTTCGTGGCAAGGGGTTGGAACTGCATGAGCTTTAATGTCTCTTCCAACCCAAACCATTCCATGACTCCATGAACCCTTGCCCTGTGGTTGAACGGGTGCTATGGGACCCATGGTGCCCTTGATGTGCAGTACAGGGCGTGGGGAGCCGCGGGCATGGGTAGTGAATCCCGAGGGGATGTGATGCTCTGAGATCCAGCGGTGCAGGATCCAGGGAGCGGGGGGGGGGAGGTATGTGTGTGGGTACGGGGCTGCCCCTAGGTGCTCATTAGCAGCGGCCCAGCCCCCTCTTTAATTAATTAGCCTGCGCCGCTCATTAGCAGTGCTTGGGGCCGGCCGCTCTCCTTGCGCAGGCGGGCGGGCAGCGCTGCTGGCCATGGGGATACCGGGAGCGGCGGGAGCGGGGCTGGCGTCGCGGCGGCATGGGGCAGCGCTGTGCTACGGCCGTGCTGCTCCTCGCAATGGGTAAGGATGCCCGGGGGGGGCCGGGGTGCCCGGGCGGGCGTTCGGGACCGCTTCCCAGGTGACATCCGGAGTGTGATGCGGGTTCCTTTCCTTTCCCTTCTCCCTCCCTCCCTCCTTCCCTCCTCTTGTGACCGGTGCCGTTTGTCTCTCCATGGTGGGTCCTGGCTGCGGGTGCTGAGCCGCCCTTTGCTCAGGGTGCTGGGGCACCCCAACTGTCCTCAGGTGGGCTCCCTGCCCTGGCCGAGCGGCTCTTTCATGCTCACTTGCAGGCAGGGTAGGGGATGAGTGAGTGATGGTGCACGGGTCGTGTGTGTCCGAAGTGGAAGGGGGGGTCATTGAGTCCGGGTGGCAGTAGCATTGGTCCGGTGCTGCCCGTGCCACCGCGGGAAGGAGGTGAACCCTGTCCCCAAAGGTCGAGGTGCTCACACTGATCCCTCGCTGGCTGCAGGGCACTTTGCCGGGCTGCTGGCATCGGGCACTGCCTGCACTAATATCTACCAAGGCTTTTCGGACTGCGTCCTCAAGCTGGGGGAGAATATGGCTGCGTACGAGGAGGCAGATGGCATCGAGCTGCAGGGGCTGCACCGAGTCTGCGGGTGAGTACAGCCCCATGCTGGGACCTCCTGCGTGTCCCACCTCCAGGGTTATCTATGGCACATGGACAGTGTGGCTTTTGGGCATTGCTGTCTGAAGTCGTCTTCTGCCCCCCCTCCCCAAGATCCCAGCTGTGCGTGCATACACTGCTCTAGTTTCAGACAGAGGTGGTGGGCTCCATCCACCTGCTTGGCTCCAGCCCTCAGCATTCATCCTGCCACCCCCAGCATGCTCACAGCCGGGAGGAGCAAGGCTGGTGGGATCCAACCCCTTCTGCTCCCCTGGGAAGGCTCCCTTAGGACCCTCATTTCATCCAGCAACTCATCCGTGGCTGGGGTGTCCCAGGATCCAGCCGGGAGCAGCCTGCACCCAGCCTGCCGTTGGATCCTGCTGCCTAAACCAAGCCTTTTACCTCCCTGCCAAGAGCCTTCATCCTTCTGTCTGGAATCTGCCCCTCCCCTGGCTTTGGTGAGTTTGTAGCAAGTGCCCCAAGGTCGGAGCATTGGAGGACGTTCATCTGCGCAGTGGCAATAGTGGAATTGGGCAAGGTGGGGTGGAGCAGGTTCGGGAAAGGTCTGCTTGAAAAGGAGAAGCAGTGAGGTGGGGGGGGGCAAGGGAAGGGTGGGTGTAAAACGTTAGTGTGCTTTGACAGGGGCAGCTCTCTGTCCCCAGCCGGGAAAAGGAGATGTAAGGAATTGCAGGTTTAGGGAAAACCCACATGCCTTGGGGTGGTGGAATCCTGGCAGGGCGAGGCAGAGGGTGCAGTGCCCTGTGGGTCAGGCTTTCCAAGCTGCCTAAAGCTGCTCTGGGCTGCAAGGGAAGGCATCGCCCTCAGCCATGGGATGGAGGCTCTGGATGGCTCCTCGGATTGCACAGAGCCAGCTGGTGTGGTTGGGGCTGCGACAGGGCAGGAGCATCTGGGATGGGGCAGTCGGTGGAGGCTGATGGGATGGTGCTGCCCAGGTAAGTGGAGGGTCCCCAGCCCTCCTGCCTGACTTTGGCTTTTGCCAGTGTGGAAACCATTCCCTTCGGTTTTTCTTGTTCCCAAGTTTTTCTCTCCTGGAACAAACCCTTTTGCTTAAGGAGAATGTAAACCTAACTACCCTCTGTTATTTTTAAGAGTGTTTTGTTCATGCATTCCCCTGCCAGCAGACATGCCTGGCACATCAAAGCTTGGTTGTGACCTGCTCTATTCCCCCATTGCCATGGGACAGTCATAGTTTGGGATGAACAGCCTCCATGGAACGTGACTGAAGGCAGGGTTGAAATGGGAACTGCTCTGGTTTGGGCTGCAGTACATTTACCTGGAAATGTGGCTTCCTGGTGTTAGGAAACAACTGAGCATGCAGCGCAGCGTGTGCCATGGCTGACTGCTGGAGGGTGATTCCTCTGCCTCCCCTCACATGAAACGTGCGAGTTGAGGGTTTTTACAGGCTCTGGAGCACTAACAACCATAGAACAGGTCCTGGGATGTTCCCCGCTGGCAGGGCTGGGGCTCTGCCAGCTTCTGCCACTGGTCCTGGTGCATGGCTACCCGGGATCTCTGTGGCTGGAGGAAAAGGCTGATGATGCCCCAGCATCCTGCCAGGAGATGTTTCTGACTATTAGCTTTTAACCTCAGCCTTCTTCGCTGCGTTCCTGCCATGGTCCCTGCGCTGGGAGTGTGAGAGGAGGATGAATGCGGAGCTGGGAGCCGGTGTGGGGTGCCTGCAGCCTGCCTGGCTGAGCAGATGTGAAGACTGAAACACTGGGAACTGGCTCAGAGCAGCACCAGGCAGGAGCTGTCATCCCCCTTCTGCCCCCAGCCATCCTTTGAGGTTTAACTCTCACTTGACAGAGCCGCCTCCTGCCGCAGGTCAGGTGTGAGTGCAGGTTACCTGGGTTGGCACCAGCTTTTCTTATTATCTGGGACATTTATTCTGCCCCAGTGGCTCTGTTTAATGAACTCCTTCACAGCTGGTGTTCTGATGCAAGGCCCGGGAGGAGAACTAAGCAGAGGGCTGGGATCTGCTCGGCTGCGTCTCCTTTCCGAGGGGTGGTGTGTGCCTGGTGTCTGGTGGCAGAGCAATTGCTCCTGTCCTCTATGCAGTCCCCAGTTGCAGGAAGATTATGGATCAAAGGTGATGCTCAGCCCCAGCAAAGGGGGAGACAGGGAAACAGAGGTAGAGGGGGGACTGGGGTGGGCAGAGGCCTGGGAGCCTGGGATGCTGCTCATGGCTGGTCCCTGCCTTGCCCTGTTGCTCCAAAGAAGCTGTGGTAGAAACATGCTTTTGCAAAGCTCTTTTCTGGTAAAAGAAACTCGTTCTTATAAAGAAGTTGTGGGGGGAAGGTTAGTGGCAAATGTCACATGGAGCCTTATCTGTGCCTTGGGGAAGTCTTCATTTTGGAGGAGAACCACTTCCAGAGGAGAGGATGCCTGCGACTTCCAGAGAATGAGGAGAAGGCATGAAATAACTTGTGTGTTCTGAGGTTTGGAGTTTTAGCCAAGATGCTCTGGGAGACAGTGGAGAAGACAGGTAGTCTGGGATTCTTGCACAAAGCACAGGGGGCAGCAGGGCCCTGCTTGGCATCTTGCTGCTGTTCTAATCCAAAGGGGTTGATGATGCTGTGTTCCCTGGCTGCAGGTACTGGGATGAATTTCATGCGTGTGCCCTGACGGTGCTCTGGGAATGCCAGAAGGAAGCAGCAGCCATCTGGGAGATGCTGAGAAGGGAGTCTCGGAAAATCAAATTTCAAGGCAGCTTGTTTGACCTCTGCAGCCCCAGCACTGCCCAAAGCTTTGCCTGGACCCATGTTCCAAACGTTTCCATCCTTGGCATCCCCCTCATCGTTACTTGGCTGAACTTATAAACTGGAGCTCTGTGAGTATCACAACAGAGGTGGTGGCAGTATGTGATGTGGCATCCTCCTGATGACCTTTCCAAACCTTTGAGGAATACACTGTGTGGTGCTCAGTGAACACATGGCTCCATCCTGCGGCTATGAGATGGGGAAGAGCTCAGCAGCATCTCCTGGGTTTTGCTGTTTCTCTGTAATTTAGAGTAAGGCCCTTCCCCTTCTGCTTCAAGGCAGGGACAGATCTGGCCAACTGCAGGGTTTGGGAAATTGTAGATATGGGGCAGAGGATGTGGGGAAAAGGATAAATTAGTTCTGAACTCTGGATACTTTTGCATTCTTCTATGGCTGCTGGAAGGAAACCTGTTTGCTTTGCTGACTCTTTCCACCAGGTCAACTCTCCAGGTTTTCGATTTGAGCACTGAAACCAAGACGGGAATCTTCACTGCTGACTTGTTGAGGGGCAGGGGATGGTGTATGTGCTGTTGAGGGCACAAAGCAGACCTTGCCTCCCTGTGCTGTCCCTTTTGAGGATGCGGTGAAACCCCTGCATCCCCATGTACTTAATCACAGGTGCATGATGTCTTCTCTTGCATGCATCTGGATTCCTGAGTAACTCCTGTGTTACGTGTAAATCCCTTTTCTAAGGAAATAGAGGGCAAAAATATTTGGGGAGGGGGGTGAGGGGATGTCAAGCTAGCAGGGTAAAGAGGACTTACAGCAACTCTTTTGCTTTAAAGCTTTCCCCAAGGTACCTGTAAGCAGCTCTGTGGGTGCCCGTGTGTAATTCCAGAGTATTAAAGTTTGTTGTAGAGCCTACAGCATGGGAGAAGTTATTTGTCCTGGCTCCTGTTTGATAGCACAGTCTCTTCTCGTCTCCTTTGCTGCTCAGGGCATTGTTAGCTTTGCAGCTTCACTACAAGCACAAAAGTATTTGCAACAGAGAGGTGCTTGCAAGTGGCTCCAGGGTATGTTAGAAAAACACCACATTATTGGGCAGTACAAGGCAGTTCAGTGTTCGAGGATGCTGTGGAAGCTCTCTGCCCTGCCTGGTTGCACAGCCCACAGGAGCTGTGCCTAGCAGAGTACTGCAGGATGCCTTTCACACATCACTTTGGCTGTTTCCACAGAGCATTTGGCCCCTTCCCAGGGCACTTGCTTTGTCTTTGCTAGGGGCGGGCAGCTGCCCTGTGTGGAGCTGGGCATGCTCATGGCTCCTCATGCTCCTGAGAAACATTGAACAAGGACCTTGTGCTGATGGTTTGAGCATTGCCCACCATGGGAGTAGGCACAGCAGCATGTGCCACTGCCCATAAATGATAAGGGCATTCTGAAATGGTGTCCTGAAACCTGAAAGTGTGCTTTACAGTGTGAGCAGGCAATCTGAGGCCCTGCTAGTTCCAGAGATCCCATTGGATGTGTTACAGGCGTGTGGGTCAGCTTCTACAGCAAAGGGTTTCCTGACAGTAGTGGTGTTGGGTCATACTGCTCTCACTTGGCATTCACATGTTGCTCCTTTTGCCTTCCCCATCACTTAACTCTGCTCCTGCAGCAGCAGAAGGGAGTGAATAAATTGAGGCAAATTCCAAGAAGTCAGGGAGGAGCAGTTGGAGTTCAAACAGCACTTCAACATGAGGCATCTGGGCTCCCTAGAAACAGCAGAGCTGTTCCTGATGTACTTGGCGTCTCAGGCCCAAAGTCTTACAGGAAGTAGTGGAGAAAAGGGCAAAGCAGAGCACTGCAAAACCTGGAGTGAAACACTTTGGGGTTTGTTCTTATTCCATTCCAACAGCAGTCTGTGTTCTTTGATTCTGTTCCCCACTCCCCATTCTCTCTTCTCCTGCCTGTGGCTGGCACTGGAGAAAGGTGAAGCAGATGGGTACTGTGTATAACCAAGTCTGGAGTCCTTTGTATCCAAACACTGTATCTGCTCTTTGTTTAGAGTAGATGTTTAATGCCTTTAGGAAAAGAAATCGGCACGGGCACCCAAAATCCCACAACTCTTGGCTTCTCTTTGGATTTGTCAACTTTCTCTCTGTTAAAAATTCCTACTTTTAAACAGCTTTGGGGAAGGGGAATATGAAAGTCCCAGCAGAGATCTCCAATAAGTCTTCCTGCAGAGCCATGGGTACAAATACCTGACACTGCTGCCGTCTCTAAGAAGAGCAGGTGTTGGGGCATATCTTCCTGGAAGCAAATCCCTCAACTATTGCACACACAACCCAAAGATTTATTAAGAAACAAAGACCATCTGCCACTGTTCTGGTATAGAGCAGAGGATTGCTTTTTTAAGCCAAAGGTGCCTCTAAATGTGGCTGAAAGCATGTGAGTGAAAATTGGGCGTCTCGCTATGGGAGTGATGAATTTCAGAGGTTCCCTCCTCATGCAGTATTTCAGTTTTAGCACAACTTTCTCCAACAATTACAGTAGATTTCATTTAAATAAAAGTAATATACAGCTTCAGTCCTTACAGGCAGTCAGCAGACCTTCATAAAGCATTTCTGATCTTACAGCATGCTTCATGCTGACCCACTGCAGCTCGTTGTATGTCCCACAGCCTGGGTGTTGAATCCACATCTGGCAAGGATTCTTCTTGTGGCCTTGTCCTGAGTTTCTCCAGATACAAAGCTGAACCCAGACTTCATGCCTTGTAATGGAGGCTGCTGAAGCACTTGAAGCATACCTCATGGATTCAGGAAGTAAGGGGGTGTTCTTACAGAGGTGTTCTTAGCACCTCTTTTAAGGCAGTCTCAGAGCAGCTCTGGGATCAGCCTCCCATTCTCCTTTAAGAAATGGGATGCATGTGGCTTTCCCTCTTGTAGTTGCTGTAATTAATCATCTAGCTTACATTTGCCTTAAGACCCCTCCTGAAGAACACAGGAGTTCCACTGTGCTGTGGTGTTGAGCTTTAAATTACATCTGCAAACTTTCCCTGTGCGGGACTATTTCTCAGGAGCAGCAACAAAAACCAGAGGACAAAATGACCCTGAAACAGCCTTAAAATACCACTGACACCAAGGCAGTGTTTGTCCGCTCGGAGGCAGTGTGTGCCCTCTGCTCTGTCAGATGCCAATCGCACCCGGCTCACTGCTCTTTTCCGAAGGCGATACTGGCACCTACTGGAAGTCCAGTTTATACCCAGGCTGAAGGTGACTGGAAGCCAGGCAAGTATCCTTATGTACGAGAAATGAGATGTTGAGGAGGGATGAAGTGTCTTGCTGACTGCATGGCAGAGCTGCAGGGGAAGCCATGGGAAGTGACCTCTGTGTGTCCCTCCAGCAACCGCTGGCTCCTGCCCAGAAAGAGAATTGCATCATATCTTCCCTCTAAAAGATTCATACTGTCCTTAAAGAGGCTTTTGGTCAGGAAAAGGTCCTGATGTAATCCCAGGGTGTAAAAAAAGTTCAATCTAAACAAGTGTAACTGGCAATCCTCCCCTGCAGCAGAGCTGCCAAGTATCTAAAACATCAGGATGCTATCCTGCTTTAATTTACGAGATCTGAGTAGAGCAGGAACTGAAATGCAGCTCCCCTAGTAACAAAAGCCAAAAGAGCAGCTTCAAAGAGCTTATCAACTTGTGCATCTCAACTCATCTTGACACTTTTCAACAAGGTGAATTAGCTCAAATTAACCTTTATTAACATAGAAAGGAAAGTTACTGCAGCAAGATGATGTACAGAAGAAAAATCTATTTCCAGAAGTGGGTTTGCCCTCATTTGGGATTGCACAAACTGACCACCTCTCAGTGGAAACCAGGCAGGATACAGGTCTGCAGAATCTGGAGGAACCATCCAGCTCTGGCCCCTTGGCAGTAAGGTGGTGTCTCTGCCTGCCCACAGGTAATGCTTTTTTTGAAGTGGCTCTAAATAAGGGCACATCTGTTATTCTGAGGCACAAGCAGCAGTCTTATGCTTAACTAAACATCACCTCTGCCAGGTCAGAACTGTTGCTAGCTTCTGCAGCCTGCCAGGAAGAGCAGCATGGCCCCAGGACAGCTCCAGGCTAGGGCTGAACACGTGGAAACCCTGGACTGGCCAACACTCCTCCTGAAGTGAGGGTTATGCTGCTGACTTCCAACACAGCACTCGCTGATGTCTTCATTTTGGAGCAGAGGTATGAAACAGTTATTGTAGGAATTCTTGTGTCCTAGAGTGGGCATCTTAATACCCATGTGTTCTCTGGCTGTATCCTTCTGTTGCCATGATACAGACACTCATGGTGTCCTTGAAGTGCTCAGCTTCCCAGGAGAACTGCAACACACTCACAGCAACATATTTTTATTATTACAAAAGATTTCTTCAGCAAACTGCTGTTTGACATCTCTATGTATTAAACATGGAAACAGCAAATATCCATCCAACATTATAGGTTATTTAGGGTCTCAGCTGGTGATCTGGGTAAGTACAACTATTTTCTTTCTCCTCATTCATTCACTTCGACTTTTTCCACAGCCAAAGGTTGGAAGCAGCAGCTCCCAGCTTTGCTGCTCACCGTGCAGTTCCTCCAAGAAGAGCTGACCATTGCACTACCCATACAGGGTGCTCCCACATTTAGTTCCACAGGCTCCTCACACATCAAGTTTTGCTACCTGACTTTGAACAGTCTCATGAGTGAAGAGTTTAAGAGCACACTCGCCATATAGTCACATTAAATGCTTTGTGTTAGCAAAATAAACATCTGTTCCTCCCCTGTTGTCGACTGAGGCCAGAGGAGATGCCCATACTCATGCAGTCACTAAAGCCACCCCTCAAAAACCCCTACCCAAGTCTAAACAGACCTGCTGTGCTTCTTCAGAGCTGATTCTTGGGCATCAGATGCACCTGTGCTGGAAACAATAATATAATGCAGCATATTGTTGCCAGAACGAGTCTATACATTGGATTTGGGGGCAGAATTGAGGGGGATTTCTCTGAGTTCTATCCTCATGCAGAGGTACTCCCCGATGGCAGCCATCAGCGCGGTGCACACAATGTGCACCAGCCACCACGTCAGGGTGGAGGGAAAGTGTGAGTTATAAATCCAGCAGCCCAGAAGGTGGAAGAAGTGAACTGTGACTGTGAAATCCAGGCACTGCTTTCCTCGGCGGATGAAGTACAGCAAGCCCAGAGCACTGCAAAATAAACACGGAGGTTAATGAAACTGTGCCATGCCTCTGGATAAGGGGATATAGCTATCAGCAGTTGTCAGTGCAGGTTATTTAGCTGGTTTGAAGCTTCTTAAATATTTTAAGGATGGGATGCTCCTGACCTTTTTCCAGGCTGCTGCAGCAAGACTTACATACTTGCAGCTTTTTAATTACATGGTGGCAGGGAAATGAGCTTTTAATGTAGAGAATGAGGCATGGATTTTTAAATCCAGAATCTCTTCCCAGTGCCAGGGGAAAAATACATTCTTGCTTATAGATAAGTATTTGCTGACATCCATTCATTCTAACTTACAGCAAAATCTCTCACAGAAGCAAATCATATTCCCACCAGTTAAGTGTAATAACTTATTCAGGATCCCGGAAGTTGGGAGTCAGTAGCTCCCAACTGCCCTCAAGAAACACAGGCACAGGGCTTTCAGGAGACCCTAAATTCTCTTTAATGTTAAGAAAGAACAAGACACAGGAGTTCCAGCTAGTTGCTGACTTACCAGGTGAGTGCATTGAGGACGAAAGCCATCATGGAGAGCCTCCCCGTCGGGGTTGAGAATCCTAAAATCTACATGGGACTATTAGTAGGCAGCCACTGCACAAATCACAGCCTGCAACAAGTAATCTCCTCCCTTGGCCCTGCTGCACTGCCATGGCCCTGCGCTGATTGGGATCTATGAGAGGAGCCCAAGCAGTTACAGCAGTCCTCCCAAGAGATCTGTCTGGGGGTGCCTATGGAGAAGGGACAATTCTGTTTCTGTACTGAGGGGCACCATCTACACAACAGTGTGGAGCGGGGTGGTGTGTGTGTGTGTATCCCCATACTGGGATCACCTATATGAGGGATGCTAGCTTTATACTGGGGGTACCTGTACAGGATGTCTGGCTACTGCGGGTACTGCTACACAGCGAGGCGCTGTCTTTATAGCGGAGTATCTCCACTCACCGGCAGGGCCCTGCCTCCATCCTGGGGGCACCTAAGCATGCAGCGGGTCTGTCTCTATATGGTGGGGTTGTCCCTAACACCGGCGAACATCGCCCGCCCCCCGAGGGGGGAGCCCCCAAGCAAGGCCCCGTCCCCGCGCCCTCACCTCGTCGCTGAAGATTTGGTGCAGGGAGGGCCCGGTGCTGCCCAGGGTGCTGAGGAGGGCGAGCCAGAGCCCGAGCGAGCTGTAGTACCCGGCCTGCAGCAGCACCATCTGCGACACGATCAACGCCGGGTCCCACACGTAGCTACGGAACTGCGCCGCCATCGCCCGCCCGCCCCGGCGCACCCGGAAGTGACGGCAGCCCCCGCACGGCAGCGCCCCCTAGCGCGGTGGAGGGCCTCTTCCGGAGCTGACCCCGTGCCCCCGGCCCGGTGCCTGACCCGCGGCCCGGTGCCTGACCCCCGGCCGCGGCACGGCTGACCCCGGTTCTGTGGCGGGGGTGAGGGGGGAGGCACCGAGCCCGGGTGCCGCGGTTCCCTCCCTCTCTGCACGGCAGGTAAGCCCCGAGGAACAGAGCCCACTGGTTAAGGCGGCCCGGGGGAGCCCGGCAGGCCTCGCCTCAGCGCCTGGGCCTTGGGCAGCGGCTGAGGTGTCCCTGTGGGTGCAGAGCGGCCTGAGGCGGCGGACACGGCACAGCAGCTTGTCAGCAGCGGGTTTTGCAGTGGGCAGCACCCGAATTCATGCTGGCAGGCTCCAAGCTTTGCCCATCTCCTGCACAGTGCTGATACGGGTTTGTTTCAGTGGGCCCTGGGCTGTGTCAATAGCAGTGTGAGCAGCAGGTCAGGAAAGGGATTCTCACCCTCTGCTGTGCTCTGGAGGGACACCCCTGCAGTCCTGATCCAGCTCTTGGGCAACAGCACAGGAGGCACGTGGAGCTGTTGGAGCGAGGCCAGAGGTGGCCATGGAGATGCTGCGAGGGCTGGAGCAGCTCTGCTCTGGAGCCAGGCTGAGAGAGCTGGGCTGGGGCAGCCTGGAGAAAAGAAGGCTCCTTAAGGGGAGGACCTTAGAGCAGCTCCAGTGCCTGAATGGGCTCCAGGAAAGCTGGAGAGGGGCTTTGCACAAGAGCCGGTAGGGACAGGCTGAGTGGAAGGGCTTTAACCTGCCAAAGAGGAGACTGAGATGATCTCTCAGGCAGAAGCTCTTCTCTATGAGGGTGCTGAGGCACTGGCACAGGGTGCCCAGAGGAGCTGTGGCTGCCCCATCTCTGGCAGCATTCAGGGCCAGGTTGGATGGGGCTTCTGGCAGCCTGGTCTAGTGGAAGGTGTCCCTGCCCGTAGCAGGGGGTTGGAACTGGGTGAGGTTTAAGGTTCCAACCCAAACCACTCTGTGACTCTATGATTATTATCCAATAATTTGAGCATCCCTTGCTAGAAAGACACAGATATTGGACATGTGAGCAATGATTGTCCTGGGATATTTTGCTTTCATCTTCAGGCCAATTCCCATAGACATTGAAATGTTGATAGTTGCTGCTGAGATGTACTTGTTTCAACTTTAGGCTGTAGGACACCAAGATGTTATTGCATAACACACACTAGTGGCATCCTTCTGTTATTCTGGTCCTGTGTAGGGCTTCTTTTGGGAAGTTTTTTCTGGTATGTGATGGTTTCTTTTTATGCCTCATGAAATGGGCAAGTGCCAGAGTCCCTCTTGCTCTGTGATCTACTTGGCTCCTGGAGTTTGTTCTAGTGGCTTCAGTAGGCTGTCCTGCTCGCTTGGCTTTTGATGTGAGAATTGTGGCTACCTGAATGCTGAAATCCCCAAGGCTTCATTGGACAACGGAGCTGGAAAAAGGAGAGGCAGCACCCCTGGGCTGCTCCAATGGCTGTGGGAGTTGCTACAGAGCTCTTGTCACCTGAAAAAGAGAGGAGGAGGGCAAAAGGGCAACCCAGCTTTTATGGGAGGTTGTAGACTCACATCACTCGTGGGTGTGGAATACTTCTAGCTATGGGAACTCAGATTATGATCTCTGACATTCATGATGTTTTTCCATGTTCCCATATGGGAAGTTCCCTGTGCCACTCTGCTGCATGTTTTTCCTTCCTCGTTCTGTGGATATCATGTGCCAAGGCAGGTTTGACACATTTTCCTCTCTGTTTCCAGATCTGCTCCTCCTAGAAAGGATTGTGCAAGTTAGAGGCTGCGTGTGATGGATGTGGGGCACTGTGGCTGAGTTCTTACTTGGGCCTTCAGAGAATTTGTCTTTGCAGAAGCTTTCAGCCTTAGTGCAGAACGGAACACGGGAAAATCCCAGCCCTGTGAGGACTGTCTGCTGCCAGCACATTGCTGAGCATGAGCTGTGAGACTCAGCACTTCCCCTGTTCATCTTGGTAGAAATTGGTATCTTTTCTTGAAATGTGCTGTGCTTGGCTCTCCAGGATGTGCAAGCCACAACTTACAAAGTCCTTTTTACTCTGTGCTTCCTTTTCAAGCTTTATAGGACTGACTTCGCTTTACCACCAGAAGTTGCTGGTTGTTTAGTCACAGATGCTAAAACTCTCAAGCTGGTGGGAGGTAGGACTGTTGCTTTAACTGCTGGGTGTCTGTCCAAAGTCATCAGCAACGATATTTCTGATTTATCCAATAGTCCCTGGGGTCACAGGATAGGAGCTGGTGTTCTGGGAGGCGCTGACTCAAATTCCTTCCAACGTCCAGACTCCTCCCTGCTTGCTTGCTGCCAGTTGAGGGCAGCTCCACTCAGCCTGAGTCCAGGCTTCCTCCCGCAGTGTGCCAGGGTGGACACAGTGAAGCGCTGTGGCATAAAGATGTTTGTGCTGCGATTCGGCTGTAGCCCGGTTCCCGGGTTCATTTCCTGGCTGACTTCATGAGGGCATGTGGTGTGGGTTCGTCTGTTCCTCCTCTCCAGGCTGATCTCGAGGGGATCATGTCCTTCTTCTGAAAGAGGGGGTGTTCTCCTTACAGGGATCCTTGCCCTGCAGCCCTGCTCTGTGGGAAGAGTTTGAAATGGACCTAGGAAGCAAATATTGGGGAATTAAGCAGCAGATTCGTTTTACTTCTCTTCCTCTTTAGTTCAAATGAAAATGGGAGATGGCTGTGAAGGAAAGATGTGTTGAAGGGGAAAAGGGTGTCGAAACACAGAGATCATGCTGCTGGCCTGGTTTCTGGTTAGAATATCCCTTTTTAGCCACTTGACTGTTGTGTGAGTGACATCTGCATGTCGTGAGGAGCAGCAGGTGGAAGGAGAAGTGGCGATATGCCCAGGACATAGCAGATCCCTGGGAATGTACCCAGATCACATGCAACTACCGTGGTCACTTCTTTATAAAGAATGTGGAAAAATAATGCCCTATTTAGCCAGGGGTTCTTTCCGTAAGAAATAGCTGTACAGGATGGTATTGTTTTTCCTCCTCGGGAAGGAGAAAAACAGGAAGCTGTTTATATCGGTGATCTGTAAGTTTACCAGCTGGTGTCCAAAGGGCAGAGCTGCCTGAACTGACCTTTCCTGGGGGTTCGTTTCCCTTTTTCCAGACAGGTAGGATTTGTGCTAAGGGACGGTAAGGCTAGATGATCTAACCAACCCTAACCATTCTATGATTCTATGATTTCCAGAATAACTTGGCCTTAAGTAACTCAAAATGTGAGCTCAGGGTTTTCAGCCACTCCTCGTCCTCCACTCATACAGTGTGCAGGTGTGTTTTCCCAAAGAGCTCAGTGTACTGAATGCAGTTAAGATGTATTGAAACTCTACTTAAGGTTTCTTTGTGTCTGCGAATCCTGCTCTAAGCTCATTTTTGCCTGTAGGACCTGTGCTGAGCTTGGCTGAAGAATCTGTTTCCCTGGCTTAGTGCAGTAGCATTTATGATTTAGAATTGTCTAAAGAGCTCTGCGTGTGGCCTTCTCAAGACATTTCTTGATGTGTCATTAAAATGAGATTCCCCTCACCCTCCCAATACATTGTATTTGGACTCCATTCTACTTCCAGCATGTTTGGGTCATATATTGGGAACTTGCAGGTCCTTATTTTCAATGCAACAATTGAGTAACTGTTGAATGCTGGGTTGGGAACAATTGTAGCCAGGCTGTGTTAGATCTCTGCCAAATGTAATTTTTAAATGGAGAAAGGAACTGACACACCTTGGATGTGAGAATTCATCACCCAGAACAAGCCTGTGGCTTTACATGTGCTTTACTGTAATTCTGCTTCTCTCACTTGAAATGAGGTTACAGGAAAACCCATTCCACTTGTGCACTTTTTCTCTCTGGGCCTATCTGTCCTGTTGCTCTCGGTGTGTGACATATACCCATGATTCCAGAGAGAGAAGAATGTCAGCATTTTGAGAGGGGGCATTTGAAGGGCAAAATGAAGCAAAATGAGGCTGTTTTTCATTACGTGTTGACAGAATGATATTATGACTTTTGTGGCTGCATTTCCTTTTGTATGAATTCTTTTAAGATACAGTGGCAGAAAGCTTGTGTGTGTAAGGGAGGTGGATTTAATCAATGCACTTTCAAAACGTCATTGGTAAAGTCACGTAAATTTGTTCTCAAAGTTGGAAAGTACCTGAGGGTTAAGTTTAACTTTTTGTTTCCAGAAGGTCAAGATTTCCATCCATTTGCTTGAAGGACTGTGTGGGCAGTGTGACTTTGGTGGACAGTCTGCATGTCCCTGGGCCAGGCAGGCAGACTGGCTCCTCTGTTCTAACAAAGCAGAAGGTCCCTAGGTGAGAAACTGTTGTCCTGTGCCATGCAGCGGAACCTGGTGCATGTTAGGAGGTGAGACAACCAGGAGGACCACAGTGTAATGTGCTTGTTTGGAGAGGAAGTGAACAAGAAAGTTAGCAATGTTTGTAGCTGCAATAGGGAGATGGTTTTCAAAGCATCTTTGTGGTGGTTGCTTTACCTGGAAGGAAGTGTAGAGGGGTCATGGCCACATGCACACAAATACTAGTGCCATTTAGGGGGTTAGGGATGAGTGTTTCTGGCCACCTTGTGCTTCTGTCTCTCATCTAGCAGATGGTGCCATAGTATGGACCAGTCTTTGCACATTCAACACAGCCTCTCTATCGCTCTTGTTCCTCTCGGTCTTCTGCTGCCCACCTCTGCTGGGTCTCCAGAGGTGGATACTCACTGGGCTGGGCTCTCTGGCTGCACCAGGAGAGATATGCATCAGTTCCTCTATGTGATGAAGTGAGGGTTATCAGGGAGGTTATAAAAACACAGATCCCTCCCTTTTGTCTTTGGTGGCCCTGGACGCTGAGGTGAACCAGAGGGTTAGTGGTGTGTCACTGTCCTTAGCACAGAGGGTCATGTGCTAGAGGAGACTCCAGCACAGCCTCCTCCCGGGTGGCTCCTACCCTCACCTGGAAGCATGCTGTCTGCAGATCTTATTTTAAAGCTCTGAGCAGGTCTCCTTATCACTTTGTATTGTGACAACCAGCTCCACAACCAGCTCCAAGATTCTCCTGCTCATGGGTGCAGGCATGGTCCTAACAAACATCAAGTTGACCTCCTGACGGCAGCTCACACCCTCGTACCTCTTCATTCCCAAAGGAATAGGCAGTTGGGAAGGCTGCTTCAGCTTAGGGATCTTTTTGGATTGATTGCATGCTAAGGCAGAGCAAGGGAAGGGCTAGAAGTTTTCTTGAGAGAGCTTTGTAGTGCTGGGGCGGAGTTTGCATCCATCCCTACCTGGCAACTGGGATCAAGGCTCATTCCCTTTGCAGCCTGTATATTGCTTCCCTGTTAAGGAAGTATTCCCTACAAACAGAAACCCAAGTGCAAACTGATGTGACTGCAGCATGCACGAGGGAGGCTGACATGGTGAGTACCAGTGTGGTGGTTGGAGTGTTCCTTGGGTTCTGAAGGGGCTGCAGTGGATGTTTCAAGCAAATTCCAATGGCCAGGAAAGGTTATTAATGAGAGAAGAAAACTAAAATAGCTGTACTGTGGGGATGGGGGTTTCCCTTCTTTGTGGGAAAACAGATGGCGTGGTTTCATTTTCCACCTCTGGCAGGATCTGAGTGATGTAACACCCCTGATAACCAGTAGTGACATCACAGCCCAAGTGGTTCTTGATTTGGTGTGAATGTGAGACTATCACTTGTGGAGTGCTGCGAAAGTAGATGCTGCGTGCCAGCCACCCCCTTTCTTCCCCCCCTTGCTTTCCATTTCTCCCTCACTTTCCCTTTCTCCCCCCTTTTGCTTTCCTCTCCCTCCTCCCTTTTTCCCTTTCTTCCCCCTCCTCCTTTTTTATTTACCTTTTCCCTTTCCTATGAAAGGGAAAAAGTTGCGGAATGGTTTGGGTTGGAAGGGACATTGAAAGGGACACCTTCCACTGGAGCAGATTGCTCCAAGCCCCATCCAACCTGGCCTTGAACACTGCCAGGGATGGGGCAGCCACAGCTTCTCACACTTTGCCAGCCCCCCACCACGCTCACAGGGAAGAGCTTCTTCCTAATGTCAGATCTAAATCTCCCCCTCTGTCAGTTTAAAGCCATTCTCCCTCGGTCTGTCCCCTCCCTGTCCTCGTTAAAAGTCCCTGTCCCACTCTTTCCCTTTTGCCCCTCCTTCCCCTCTTCCCTCCCCGTTCCGCTGCCCTTTCCCCCCAGCAGCCGCAGTCTCCATGCCGGCTCGCAGCCCCCGGGCAGGAGGGCGGGCGGGGGCCGCGGGCATTCCCGGCGGGGCGGGGCAGGATGGGCGCTCCGCCCCGCGGGGGCTGCGCCGTCCGTATAAGTGCTGCTGCGGCGGGGGGGGCGGTCAGAACGTGTGCTGATCGCGGTGGTGCTGAGCTGTTCGTGCTCCTCCAAGCCCGGCCCCGCCATGCCGCTGCCCCGCGCCTCGCCCGTGCTCCGCGCTCTGCTGCTCGGCCTCCTCCTGCGCGCTGCTGCCGCCGAGTCGGTGAGTCCGGGAAAGGGAAAGGGTCAGACGTGTCCTGCGCGCCCCGGCAGGGATGGGTGCTCCGGCGCGGGAGATCGGGCGGGGGTCCCGCTTGGCAGCATCACTTCTGCCCGCCCGGGACCTGCCCCCACGCGTTCGCCCTTCTCCGGCACAGGAAGGCAGTTCCCATTCCTTTCTCCGGTTCCCTGCCTTCTTTCTGGCTCGCACTCTGCTTCCTCCGTTTGGTGCCGAAGCAGCGGTGTTCCGGCCCGGTCCTGGCCGCGGTAAACCCGTTGTCCTGGCTCTGGCTTCCTCTCCTGTCCCTCCTGTCCCCTGTGCGCTGGTGAGCCTCGTCCTGTCCTTCTGCAGTCAGGGCTGGCGAGTAGGAGCAGTACAGGGTACAAGGGTATGCGATAGAAATGAGCCACTCTCCATTACAGCTTTGATCTCCAACCGCTGGTCAGGGACTTAAATCCTTTAATTCCTCCTTTATTGTGAATGTGTGATCGGTTAGATAAGTGCAGTGTCTTGCTGTGCTTGGGCAGGCTTTCCAGCCTTACCTGAGCTCAGCTCCGCCAGCCTGTGGTGTTTTTCTGTCTGTATTAAACCTTCCTCATTTCCATATGGGAATGAAAAATGATGCATTACCTTGGAGGGTTTAAGAGGCTCTTAAATATATAATGAGCTTGAATGCCTCAGCGGCAGACACGTGGGATCTTTGGGCAAAGCAGTGATCTTAGAGTTCTGCCTTCCCTTCTGTTAGTTTGGGTCTGTGTGTCCATCTTCTTGATACTGCAAACAGGGCAGATTTCTCTACTGAAATGGAAAAGAGCTGCTGAGATTAAGGACACTGCAGGAAATCAGGAGTTCTCCAAACTAGATTTGATCATCCCGTTTGCTCTGTTCTGGACTGAATGCTGGGTAGGCAGATCAGGACAGATAAGGTTCAGCTGCCCGACTGCCCTCTAAGAGGGCTTGTGGGGCTGGTTGTGGAATGGGAAACTCCTACAGAGAGCATCTGTAGTAATTGTCAGCTACTCTCTGTGTTGACCAGCCAGCCCAAATCCACTTTAATCTGGTGTCTTTATCCCTGCTCTTAAGCACGTGAATCCCTCGCTTGAGAACTGGCCCAAACTAGTAGGGCAAACCTTTGGGGCAAGACAGCATCTGGAAGTTGCATTGACCATGTTTGGTATGAAATGCAGCTTGGTCCCCCTGGGGAACCGAGTGGTCTGCAAGCATCGGGTTTCTGCAAAGACAACAAATTTTGCACAGATGTATTCTGTAAACCCTTATGTAGAGCTTGGATGGAGTGTTTGCATCTTTTAAGCTACCTAAGGTGGAGTGCGTGCTTGAGAAGTAACACTGGTCCCCTATAAAGCCTTATCCAAACAAATGGTTTGGGTTGCAGCAGCTGGGGAGGAGGTGAGGATGACACACTATTTGGGAGAGTTCTGGCTCTCCTCCCATATTAAGTTCTTTTTTTAATAGCCCTGCCAGAACGTTCGGGGCTGCACTGCATGTGGCACTGGTGTTTCTGTGGGGCAGGGTGCAGACAGGTAGCTGTTCCTTAACAAGACCAGGATTGTGTTTCTTGTGCTTAAGCAAGAGCCTGGCTTTTGCCAGGGATTTGGTGCTTGACTGTTCCCCTAAGCCTGTACAAACAGAAATGCTTTGGCTCCTTTCCCCTTGCGCAGCTTTCTGTGTCCATGGGATTTCTCTGTGTGAAGCAATCCTGGATGTGTAAGAGGGTGGGGATAGTACTGAAGTGCCGGGGTGACGTGGGTGCTCAGGCTGTGGGTGGGTTGTGTCACAACAGCTCTATGTGAGAACACATCTTGTTCCTGTGCAGCAAGGGGAGGAATTGAAGCTTGATGTCTCCCGCTGGTCCCCAGCCCTCTCCAACTGGGTGCTTTAGAAAGCACAGGCTGTGTGGGCAAGGTGCTCCCCTGTGCTTGCACTGTGTGAGAATGGGGGTCCTGCAGAAGATGGTTTAGGGGCCTGGAGATGGGGAGAAAGTGAGACAAGGGATCAAAAGCCACCAGTGCAGCCAAGGCATGGGATCAGCGGAGCTGCTCAGGTCTTAAGGTCCTTGCTTGGACAGAGTTGTTGAGATTCCGTGTGCTTTTAGCATCTAAAAGTGCCCTGCAAGCACAAGAGGGAAGCAAAGGGTATTCTGCCTGACAGAGGAGCCTGCTTGCTGTGGGCTGGGGCTTCTTCTGCCTCTAAGCTGTGAGAGGGCTGAGTGCCATGAGCTGTGCTCACTGGCTGCAGCCTTGTCGTAGCTGTCATACTTTTGTGACTTGAAGTATGCAGAAGTGTGTGCAGCACTGCATTGTGTCTGTGTGTTCCTATAGACAGCACAAATCCAACCCCAGAGCTCCTGGCAGAGGATTGCTCAGGGAGAGGGGGGAGGCTTTGTAATGTTTGTGGGCTCTGCTGGTTTAAAGCAATCATGCTCCGAGGCTGCGTGATTGGCAAAGCTGGTGTCTTGTTGATGATAGCTGTGTTTGGAAAGTAGTGCAGCATTATTAATGTTAGAACCGGTTTGGCTTGTCCTGCTGCCATTGATCCCCGAGGCCTGTTCTTTCTGCTCTTTGCCCAGTTTCTCATCTGTCCCTCCCAATCAAATCAAGACGTTGCTCTGTGCACGTTTTACTTTATTTTACCTTCTAACTTGGCAAACTCACAAGGCAGCTGAACATTTAGAGCAAACCCTTGCTTTGTTCAGCCTCCTTAAAACGCAGAGCAGCAAAAATACAGTGTCTTAAGGTGATGTCCCTTAGTCATCAGTGGAACCCATGACTTCTGGTAGCCAAACCTAGGGCTGTTTGGCTGGATGAAATGCGTGTAATGTGCAGAAAGATACAGTCTCTCTCCACGATGAGTGTACACCACCTGGGGTGGAAGTTCAGGGGTGCAGTGAACGAGTGCACAGCTCTTAGGATGGGAGTTCAGGGGCACACAGTCTCATCTGTGTGAGCCATGGAGGCACCCACACGGTGGGAGCCATCACCCCGCGGGGCACAGCCAGGGATGCCGTGCTGCTGCCCAGTCCTCATCCCAAAGTGCCTGCCAGCTCCTAGGCTGGAGAGCACTACTCTTGTGGCTCAGATTTCCGAGCAGCTTATGCAGGAGGCACATCAGGGCTGCGCTGGTACTTTTCGGGCTCGGGTTAGCAAAGGCTCATTCACTCTAGGAAGTTCAGGCTGTTAGCCAACGAGATTGCTCCTTTTCCTGTCCCTCCTGTTGTTGTCTCCCAAGGCCTTGGCACTTCATGGTCCTGCAGAGTCCTGTATCCAGTCCAACAGCAGTGAAAATGTTTTTTCCGGTGCATCTTCCCCTCCCCTCTCCCCTCCAAGCCGCTGTTAATGGCTTTACTATTGCCCGTAGCTGTCTGAACATTTGGGGTGGAGAGGCCATTTGCTGCTCCCAAATGCCTGAAGTGTAGTCTAATGTGACCCTGTGGTTTTCCTGTGGTCGCTTACTGCCTTCTCGATAAGCTCCTGCCCCACTTCACTGCAGGCTGCTAACTTGGCTTTCAGAGTGGTGGAGAGGGGGGACCCTGGCTGCTCTGCATGCAGGTTTCAGCACAACTCCTGCACCTACTTTTCCTCTGACTCCTGGTGCTGGTGAATGCTCTGCTGGAAGTGTGCTGACTGCTTGAATCCATTTGGCTGTAAGTTAACGCTGAGTTGTGTCGCATTTTGTGTGTTGTGGTGTTGTTCAAATGGATTGTCTTTAAAACCATCTTTTTTATCAATTCAGTGATAATAACTAGCCATAAGGGAAGTGTGATAACTGTGGTTCTGTAGTCTGCAATATAAATGACTCGTAAGATTACTTGATTGAGTTATCATGGCAAGCTGATCCTGCAGAATCCCCCAGCTATCACTTTGGCTAGGCAAACCAGAGTGTTTATCCTTCAGAACACTTCCTTGCTCTTGAGTTAACATTTATCCTCTTTAGCCTGCTCTTGGATGCTTGCAGCTGCATTCTCCCACTCCTCTCCATACAGCTTGTTCCTTTATGCCTTGTAACAACAGCAGGGTTGTGCTGCTTTTGCACCCTTAAACTAGCAGCTAATGCAGTTGAAACACTACAAACCCAAACCCTGCGCATGCCTGACCTCGGGGCTGGTGTTGCAGAGCATGTGTGGCTGTTTGTTTGAGACTCCGTGGAATGCAAGTGCTTTAGATTAAGGATTCAAATGGTCTGCACTAGAATAAGACTCTTTTGATGAGACTGAGTTTGGTGGCTCTTGAATAGACAGGGCAGCCTGGTTGAAGAGTTTAACTTGTAATAAGCTACTGCTCCGAGGGGCTGTAAAAGATCATACGTTAGCGAGTTGTTATTGCTGCGTCTCTAGATTGGCTCAGGCTTCTAGTTTTGTGTTTTGCTTTGGTTTTAAGTGTGTGGTTGTCCAGTAACACTGCTGCCTCTGCCCAGCTCTGCTGCATTGCCCTCAGCTTTGACTCGCAGTGGTCATGCTCTGAGTCAGGGTTTCTGGCACTTCCCTGGCCCCGAAGCTCTGGAGACTGCTGTCACCTCTGAGTAACGGCCCTGGCCCCTTACCCAATGCAGTGACTCAGTCTTCCGAGGAGCTGCAGCACAGAGGTGGATCTCTTCTCATGGCAGAGACTGTGCCTTGTTGGCACCGAGTGCCTTCACTGCTGCCCCTCTAATCTACCTCTGGTTGTGCCTATGGTGGGTAAAAAGCCATCGGGCTCTGCCATGTAACTACTGCCAGTAGCTGAGTTGGTGTTGACAAAGGCAGATCAGGAAATGGCCATGTCTTGAGCAGTCACCAGCTTGCTCTGGCAGCTCTGTAGCTGCTGTGTTTTCAGGCAGTTCAGAATGAGAGCTGCATGGGGAGAGAGGGAAGCAGCAGTTACCTGAAATGACTGAAAGCCTTCAAAGCAAACTGAAGGAGGGGAAAGTCTCAAAAGAGGGGGTTAAAGACTTAATCCTGAATCTGGAGAAAATGTCAGCGTAGGAGGGGGAAGCACTCAAGATGTTGCTGTGTCCCTCTCTGTTTCTGAGGGCTGGCTGACTTCAAAAATACCCTGCTTGTAAAAGTGTTATTTGTGCTGGAAATACACACTCTTGACAGTTTTATCCTTAAATCCTTTGAGGCTGAGGCTCTGCTTGTAAAATGCCAAAGGGCTGTTGTAAGACAAATTATTGGGACAACTCGAAAATCAAAGCAGTTAATTAAAATCTCAGAGAGACACTCCTTGGGGCAGAAAGGAGACTGAGAGACCCATAGCACAGTTATCCAAGCAGCTGGTGTCATGTCAAGCAAAACCAAGACTGCTTCTTGTTTAAATAGTTTGTGTTCTGTTGGTGAAAGCAAAGTCTGCCATGGGAAGGATTTCTTTCTTCTGATGTTGCTCTGTCTTAGCTGCTGAAGGGGAAAAGGTGTCTCCACCACAATTCCACTAAACCTGTGCTGCTGTCTGCTCTAGACCTGGAATACAAAGTGATGTGGCTTTGTCCCACCTTGCTGTGAGGCTCGTTCTGCCTCCTGGCCTTCAGCTGCCGTTACAGTCAAACTACAGCAGTAAAAAGAAACGGTGGTGTGCATTAATGATTCTGGAAATGCCATGGGCTTGCTCTGGAATCAGCCTGCACTGCACAGTAGCTATAAATCTCTGTGGGTCAGGGGGAGCATGGCTGAACAGAGGGCACCTCTTGTGATGGGGTGCCCCTGTGCTGACCTGGAGGGGAGTGGGGCCCATAGGTGGAGGGACAGATCCTGGCCAGCATGGTGCTCTGAGGGTGGCAGAAGCTGCTTCTGTGGGCTAGCAGCCCCCTTTAAAAGCAGAGAAACTGCTCCTCTGCCCCAAATGGAAATGAAGTCTTTAGTGATGTCAGGAGCTGTTGCTTGGAAGACTGTTCCCCAGTGAGATAAATATTTATTGCAAATCCACGGTGTGCAGTGGGAGCAGGCTCCGGAGCCAGGATCTTTCAGGAGACTGTTTATGTGCTGGCTGTTCTTGGCGCTAATTCCAAATTTCCTGAGGCTGAGTATGAGGAGCTGGTCCAGCGCGTTGGTTACTAAACAACTTGCTAGGCCAGCCCAGCGCAGGCTTCACAGAGCCAAGGAAGGAGTGACCAAACCAATAGCTGGGTCCCTCTGCTCCTGGTTGTGACACTGGGTGCAGAGATGTGGTCGCAGAGGGCTGGAAAACTGCTGGCAGCTGCTCACCCTCTGCTTACCCTCTGCTTGGGTTGGGAAGGAAGCCTGGCTGGGAGTCCAGAGCTATCCCAGAGGAGAAAATGCTCTGGGGACTGACAGGTTTCCTTAAAGTACAGCTGCATTATCCCAGCAGCACAAACCGTGTCTGCTTTCTGGGCCCAAGCCAAGGCAATTTCTGCAGAAGTTGGGAATGTCTCTGTTCAAAACAGCACAACCCATGCACCGAGAACCCAGGCTCTGCTGCTGCAGCTAACTAGGAAAATCCCTGCTGTTGAGATGTTTGTTTGAATAAATGCTCACACGGGTATAGCCTGATAGCAGAGTGATTCAGCTCCACTGTCTCAAGTGCTTTCAATGCTGATAACTTCCTCTGCTACAACTTTCTGCTGGTAGCTTTGCCAACAGAGCAAAACTAAACAACGTAACTGTGCTGGCAAAGCTCAACAGCCTGGGCTGAGCTTGAATCTTTGGGCTACTATTTGTGATTAGATTAAAACAGGTTGCGGGAGGGGGAAGCGTTTGTATGGCGCAGCTTGGGGAATCTTGACTGTACAAACAAGCTGAGATTAGCAGCATTGAGAGCCAGCTGGGAAAGGCACCCTTTGAAGTTGGGTGTCTGCCTGGCTGAGTTCTGCTAACGCTGGCACGAGGGAGCATAAGGATCCCGAAAATGTACGTCATGTGCTTCTTGCCAAGTGGAAATTGTGCTTGGATACGTGTACAGGGAAGTGTTGGGGTATAGCTGTATTCTAGGAAAGGCCAGCGAGGGCAAGCTTCTCCCCAGTGTGAGGGGGAAATATGGTATTATGAAATACCGCAAGCCTGAGGTATCAGCATGAGAAACCACCCTTTATGGAAAAGCTGCTTTGCTGGGCCTTTGTATCCTTTTTTTTCCTTCCACGGATAAGGATGCAGTGGAGTTTCCTGGTATAGAGTAAGGCAACTCAGTGAGTTGTAAGCCGGAAAGACTGAATTCCTTCTTTAACCTTGAGCAAATTCCTCCAGCTTCTGAACTGAGCCTGGGCAGTGAAGTATATGAAATACCTATGATCAGGTTTGTAAATACCATAAAAACCCATAATCTCTTTATGAAGTAGGTGTGTGTCACTGCCCCTGACCAGGAGAACCTTTCAGGGCACAAAATGTCTCTGCCGCAGTTATTTTCCTTCCGAGTCACATGAGAGCTCCTGGTTTCCTGCAGTTTCCCTTCGAGCCTTATCTTTATTTGCTTCGGGGTAAGTGATTGACAAACAGCCATCTGCAACTGCCTGCTGAGCTTTATCCCCTCTAGCTGGAGAGGGGGAAGCTGTGATCCCCTTCTCTGGCTCTGTAGGTCTCTGGCGCTGGGTATTGAGTGTTTAGAGCAGCTATTTTGCCATCTTTGTGGTAAACAGATCCCAGCATGTGCCTGTCTGGCAAAGAACTCAAATCTTTATGGCTTTGCTCTTGGCTGATAATCAAGCAAGAGTAGTTAAACAAGAATTCGTTCCTTTGTAATCTCTCTGGCCTCCTCCTGCTTGCTTCTATGGCATGGCCTGAAAGGCACACACATGTACAGCATGGCCTGAAGAGAGCAGTTTGTGTGTAAGCAAATGCATGCCAGCTAAAAGATAATAGAGGGTTGACTTTGTAAGTGCAGAGAAACCTATTTTGAGAAGCAGAGCCTGGAATGATCCATCCCTGCTGCAGGGGAGGGCACTGGGACAGCAGAGCCTGGAATTATGGTGTGATTGTTGCAGGGATTATGGCTCCACTGCTGTATGGAGTGCTGCCTGTGGCGACACAGCTTAAGGAATCACCCAGGCAGTGGGGGCAAGTGGGGGAATGACCCAGGCTGAAGCTTTGTTAGTGCTGGGTGCGTGTTCCTGTGCACGTGGGCTGCCAAGCTAGAGCACGCAGGGGGGTGATGTGGCTGCAGGGAGATGGATACCTGGTTGGACAGGGACTGGGGATGCTGCTCCGAAGTCAACTTGAACTAGGGATGCTTTTACCAGCTGAACGATTCATCAGCCAGCACATTGCTTTCTCTTATTAAGAAGGACCCTGTTCTTGCCTGTGTTACTGAGCACAGTTAAAAGAAGATACCTCTTTTCCTCTCTTTGGTAAGAGGCACAAAGAGATAGCATGTAGCAACTGTTTTGGGGTACTGGTGATGCAGTGTTACCCTCTCCTGTCAGCCATGAGCTGCATGCAAGCTGGTCTGTACTTCTGTCCCTGACGTCCCACTTAGTCCTCCGAGGTGTTATGGATTTACCTTCATGGAGCACTGTGATGGGAGTGTACTTGTACAGTGACTGTTGAGGAGGAGATGAGCAAGGCTGGCTTCGTCCAAAGCCACTGCACCTCTGGTCCTGCTCTAGGACTGCTTGAAAAGTGCTGAGCAAAGGCACCGTAGTATTTAACCATGTCTGGAAGCCTCGGGGTGAGCCTGTCATGCTACTAAATACAAACATGTGCCTGGATGGGACCTGTTTAACTTCTGTCCCTTGGCACACTGTGGACTGTGTGTGCTGCAAGTTATGTGGGACAGGCTGACCAGGAATGAGAGGAGAAATGGGACCCTCTGAGCATGGCCACCAGGAGCTGGCACAAGGGGAATTATTAATATATGTGTTCTTTAACTGCAGGTGCTGTGCTGAAGGAGTTAGGTGCAACCTAGATTGAAATAGTGATATTTGCTTTGCTCTCAAGGCAAAGTATCTTTGGCATTGTTATTATTTCCCTATACTGAGCTGGAGCATGGAGGAAGGGAATAAAGAATGCTTTTGGGGAAAATACAGACCCTTCCCTTACTAGGCTGGAGGGAGCTGCCTGTGCTGAAAGCTCATGTCGCTTCTAATAACTGTTAATGCTTACCAAGATCTGAAGGGAGCCTACAAAGGATGCCAGAGAGGGACTCTTTATCAGGGTCTGTAGTGACAGGACAAGGGGCAATGGCTTTAAGCTTAAACAAGGGAAGTTCAGGTTAGATATAAGGAAGAAGTTCTTTACTGTAAGGGTGCTGAGGTGCTGCCACAGGGTGCCCAAAGAAGTGGTAAATGCTCCATCCCTGGCAGTGTTCAGAGCCAAACTGGACTGAGCCCTGGGTGACACAGTCTAGTATGAGGCATCCCTGCCCATGGCAGGCCATTGGAACTGGATAATCTTAAGGTCTTTCCAACCCAAACCATTCTGTGATTCTCAGAGAGGTCAGAGCTGTCAGCCTTTAGCTTGCTGCACACCTCCCTCCTTTGGAGGTCAGCTCTATTTGGCTGGTTTGCACTGATCTAAGCTGGCCTGTTTCCAGCACTGTGTTCCTGTTCTGCTTCCCTGTTTTTGGGAAGTGCTTCAAAGGGTTGAGTTCACTCCCAGCTTCCTGGTTTGTCTGCTCCTGCAAGAGTGTGGAAGTGAACCATATGGAAATCCCCTCTCTTGGATGTGGTGGTTTGCACAGTTTCACATCCTTGCACTGGAAAGGTCCCACTGGTTTCAGTGCTCTTTGGCTCATGACGCAGGGCAGCATGCTGGTCTATGTAGACCGCTGCCCCTGTCATAGAGCAGCTCTCTCTTGTCAAGCTTGTAGAGGTACATTGTAGTGGTGTGAGGTGACCTCTGTCTGTGACAGCAGAGGTCTAGGAGTGATATTTGGTGTAATACCGCTCGCTGGGGTGATCTGTACCACTGTTCCCTACTACACAGCACCTGAGAAAAGCCCCAGGAGCAGCCTAGATTTGTGTCTTCCTGCAGGCTACAAAGTGTTAACAGATCTGTGCCTCTGCCCCTCTTCTGCCACCTCCCAGGCTGGCCCAGCTCCATGTGCTTTTGTCTAGGAAAGATTGACTTTCACCTTGCTCCTGTTTACTCCAGGACTTGTGTACACAGTGCTGGGGAGGGAGGCAAATGCTGGGGCTCTGAAGCTTATAACACCGAAGTTATAAACTTAATAAATATCCCCCTGCCCTCTGGATGCCCGAGCCTCTGTGGGTCTGACTCCCTTTGCAGTGTGCTGGCTGTGACCCTTAAGAGAAGCTTAATGAGCCCTGGTGTGTTTGATCAGAAGCAAAGGCCAGCTGTAAAAGCCAGTTTGCTGTCTGGAGGACTTTGTCTCTGCCCCAAAGCATCATTTGTGTTGTTTTGAAAGGGTTTGCAAAGGCTGTGGTGAGGGCGTGTGGGCTGGGGCAGGCGAGCTGCCCGGGTTTGGCATTTCCCAGAGCTAGCCAGTGGCTGGGGAAATGCACACATTGAACAGACACTTTGCTTTGCTGCCTCAATAAAAGCTTGTACTTGCTTTGAGGCTGGTGGTATTGCTGCAGCTGTAAGTGAAGATCCCAGGAGCACTAAATGGGGTGGGCCATGGATGGAGCGCAGCAGGACCTGGGATGCCAGAGGTAAAATTCCTGTGCCTGAGCTGAACAAACAGTGCATGGCCTCATCCAGCAGTGCAGCCTTGTCCGGGCTCAAACATGGGACCTCTGCACCCAGCTTTTCCACAAATGGTGCCCATGGTTTACATGCCTGACCTGCTGGTTGGCTGGCAGGGAATAAACGTATTTATTTGGTCACTGGTAGGCAGGAAAAGCTGCTGCTCCCCAGCATGGTGGTTAATCTCCCATTGGTGCTTACTGGGATAAAGCTGCTTAACATGAGGGGAAAAAATCCAGGGTCTAGACTCCTGCAGGGAAGGTTGGTTTTGTACAGACCCTTCCTGGATGAGAGCATATTGATCATAGGGCTCAACTTCTGCTGCCAAGGTGAGGTGGAGCCGTGCAGCATCCAGTCCGGCTCTACCAGCAAGTCCCTGGCCCAGCTCCAGTGCTTGGGATGACAGGAGGTGGGAAGCAGACTCGGAGCAGCTGGTGCCCTTCTCCAGCTGGCAGTTACAAGAGGTGTTAAGCTGAATGTGGCCAGAGATGACTTGGCAAGGGTTGACTGTCATCCTGCGGCACTCTCCGGGCTTCTTCCTCTTGGCTGCACCCTACCAGCCCAGAGGAAGCACGGGCACCTTCTGTGGTGCTGCTTCACCTCATAGCAGGGCTGTAGAGAGGATTGAACCCTCTTTGTTAGTGTTGCACTTTTAAAGCCATACTCTGGGGAGTGCTTTATGTGGCACTTGGGAAGCCTGAAGCCCTTGTGAAAGTGCCTGTGTGCCCTCTTGCAGGTGTGTATGCAAGGAATGTGCCTGCCCAAGACCTGCCCTGTGAGCACAGCGCTCCACTGTTAACTCTTCCCAGGCTCCCCATGCCCCAGCTCCCAGTGGGAGCCTTCTCCCTGGAAAAGCATGTCCTGAAACCTGGAGGTGCCCAGCAGCCCCCTGACTTCCCTGGCAGATTAGTCCATAAAAAGAGGCTCACTGCCCACAGGAAAAGTTGCCTGTATGATTTGAGAAGCTCTTAGGGCTTCCAGGAACTTCCTTGTCCTTGCACAAGAGGATGATGAAGAGTGAGCTCAGGGAACGCTCCCTTATAATCTTATTTATGCTTGTGAGTCAGTCATTTCCTTGTCATGTCCTCTGGCTTGTAAACACTGTCTCCCCTTATTTTAATAGGGGTTTCTGATAGCCAAACCCGGTGTGTTCTGCAGCATACACTAATCCCCATGGCTGGCTGCCACCTTTCTGCTCATGGCTGGCCTGAGCTGATAAGGCAGCAGCTCTCCAGCCACACTGTGGCTTAGACCTGGCTTTTCTTGAGCTGCCCTTGCTCAGGCACTGGCTGGTGACTCATAATGAAGCACAGCATGAGCTGGCACAGGGGTGCAGCTTGGCACGGCACTCTTCCCAACATGGATCTGCCTAGGCTCAAGTCTGCAACAAATGCGCTCCCCAGCCCTGGTACCCTAAAAGGGAATGGGGCTCTTCCTGCCCTTTGATGGAACAGTCAGAAGCTGTCCTAGAAATAGCTACTGGATGCTGGCAGCAATTTTCATTGCAGGTCTGGTTTTGGCTGGGTTTCACATATCTTGAAATGAATTTGCCTTAGAGCGAGTGATCCATAACGTTAGGAATGCCTGATTGCAGGCTGGGAGGGGATTTCTTCCCAGCTGGCCTTCCTTCCCCAGCTCCCTTCCCACTGCCTAGTGTCAGGCAGGGGTCTGGGATGAGAGGTGGCCTGAGCACTTCATGCCCTCTAGGCTGTTCATTCAGTTCTCCTCCAGCAGAGTTGCTGGGGAAACCAAAGATGCCTCAATAAGCTGATGAGAAGCACATCTAGTAGCCACTGCTCCTTATGCAAAATGAGAAACATCTTGTCCTGACCACAAGGCCTTCTTTGTGGCAAAACCAGTGAGCTGCTGGGCAGGGAGGTCAGGGCTGGGCCTTTGGGCAGAGGAAGCTGACACATGGCTTGTGTCTGATTGTTGGCCTTCGCTTGGGAGATCAATAGCAGATGTAATTCATCACTCAGTGTCACCGCTGGGCTGTAGGATGGGCTGCTCCTGGCCAGGAGGGCAGCAAGGCAGATCCCAGCCACTCAGAAGCTCACTGCTGCTTTGCTGGGGCTTGGCTGGTGCCACCCACCTCTAACTGTCCCCGTGAGTCTCTGATCCTCACCTCGTGAGGCTCATGGTAAGCCTCTTCGTTAAGAAGAACCATTGGATGTGCAGGACTGTGGAGTAAAGGGATGCTTTAACAATGCTCTCCTGAGAAGACAGTCCCTCTGAAGGACTTCTCAATCTTTCTATGGTAACAGGATGAAAAATCACAGACAGTTAGCCCCTAGCTATGGGACCCATCCCTGCACTTGTCCTTTTTGGCCTAGGGGAAGGGGTCAAGTCCCCCATCATGTTGATGACTTCATGGCTGTGGAAGCATCTGGAGCTACTGGAACCTGTGGGTTGGTGTTGAGCAACCTGAGATCTCATTCATACCTGTGGTACCCTCACTGGGGCTGGCCCCAGGGCTGTGGGGTGAGGAGAAATAGTTCTGGGGAAATAGCATAACCTTGATGAGGCCTTGTGGCTCCTTGAAGGTCCAAGTGCAGATGAGTTCTGGTGTGTAAATTGCTGTTGTGGCCAAACAGCTGATTCTCTGGGAGGCTCTCCTGCTAACGTGCAGTCATCTGCCCATAGGATCATGGACTTCATTTTACAGACTTGCTTGTTTACATATGTTTTAAGAGGTGAGGCAGAGGAAGCTTTTCCTTCAGGCAAGTCATTATTGATAGCAAGTGCTCTTGAACCATCACACTATATTGCACTGCAGTTCAGCTGAACTGACAGACCAGTTTTTAACCCTTGGGTGATAAAGTAGGTTTGCTCTCAACACATGAAGCAAGGAACTGCCTTGGTGTGGGGCTTCAATCCTATACAAAAACCTGACCTGTAGGTGCCGAGCTTTTTGTCTGGGAATAGCAAGTCCTTCCAAATTCCCCCTTACTGCAAACCGTAGGCATTCCTTTTCCAAATGCTTTTGCTACAAACTGCTGACCAAGATCCTGTTGTGTTATTTTTGCTCTCTGAACCTGTAGGAAATTCCCCTCCTATGCTGGCTCTCACTTCTGTTCTGAGAAATTCTAGGGGAATTCAGCTATTTTCAGACTGATGCAGATAATGCTTTTGGTGGGGAGGCGGTTCAGCATTTGGTGTTCTTCTGGTGGTAGTGGTGTGCTTAGCACAGGCTCCAGAACTCCTGGCCTGTTGTGAAATGCTTCTGAGGAGTTGTCTGATAGTTAATACTTCTCCACCCTCATTTACAGGTGAGAGAAACAGAGACAATAGATGCTGGATGGCTTGAGTACCCTGCCTCCGGAGACTTGCCAGATGATGAAGACATTGGTGAATTCAGGCCTCACTTAACTTCTGATGAGTTAGATATAGATGAGACATCTGGATCTGGAGGTAAGTGGGGTGGGAGAATGGATCCTCCCTCAGTTGATGCTGTGAAATTTCTTCCAGGACCAGCCCGTGAGTGATGTGCTAAAGTCACAGCCAGAGCTCCAGAGGGAAGGGCAGTGTCAGGTGGGGATGAGAACACCCTGTGAATTGTAGTCACTCACAGATGAGAACAGTGAAAGTGGTGTACCATGATACTGAATCACTTGGGAAGAACAGATGGAGTCTAGCCAAGCTTGTCTTAGTGCAAGTGAAAAGGCAGCACATGAGCTGGATCTCTTGCCTGTCAAACTCCAAAGAACTTCTGAGAAACTTAAAAAATCTATTGTTGATGCAGTGCTAAAAGACTTAAAGTTAGTACCCTGGCTGAGGCCAAACAAGGTGAAGGACTAACTGTTGTTCAAGTGAACTCTCTGTGACATGCAAAGCTCCCCGCCCGAACCAGTTTCTATAGCTCCATGTCCCCTTTATGTGAACATTTGTTCTCTAAATGGGAAAGAACAAGTGCTGAAATCAGTGTCTGACATGTTCAGGCAGATCTGGTAACTCAAGGGTTGGCAAGCTCTCCTTTAGGGATGGGTGGTGAGAGCATTGTCCTCCATTAGCATCAGGCTAGCAAGCTGTAGCAGACTTGCTTAGCAGGGCAGCTCCTGCTAATCTGCAGGGGGGCCAGTGGGTCCAGCTGAAGACCCCTCCCATGTGAGAGGTGTTGGTTTTAAGATTACGTTTCATGGTCTTGTGCAATCAAAGCAATTAAATGGTAAAAGTACTAGTAGGTAAGAGGGAATTACAGTCCTAGTTCTGTCTGCAGTTGCTGGTATTGCAGGAAGTGTCTGAATTCTGGAGAAATGGCATGTCAAGAGAGGAAAATTTCATGTCCTTTTTACATACTCGTTCTTCTGCTCCCCTTTGCAGACTACTTGGACTCTGAAGATGCCATATATCTGACCACCATGGATGCTCCTGTGGTAGGTATTACCTCTGCAAGTTTAAGCAATATGGAGCTACTCTTGTCTGTTCCTGAAGCTTTTGTGGAACACCCTTTCCTGTGCAGGACATGGCATCAAGATGACTCTACCTGCTTGAGCAGGAACAGCGTTCTCATAATGCACTAAGCAAACTTTCTTCTCCCTGCACACCCTCCCACTTTGAGTTGCAGGCAGGCTGGGTGCTGCTTACTGATGGGTGTGGTTTGTCTATATTCTGTAGATATCTGACAACTATATCCCTGGAGATACTGAGGGGAAGATAGAAGGGAAGGAGAAAAACACAATGGTGGACAATGAAATCATTCCAGGCAAAGCTGTACCTGTTGAAGAGAGCCTGCCCAACAAGATCTCTGCGGCAAGTACAGCCAACAGCAGCATCTTTGAAAGAACGGAAGTCCTTACAGGTAATACTCCACTTTGTCCCTGATAAATCATTAATACTGTAAATCATAATGGCTTCTATAATGGCCTGGGGAGCAGTTCCCTGCTGATGAAGGGAGTGGGATGTGTTACCTTTGTGATTACCTGTTGCAGGGTTGCTTCTGCCTTCTAGTTCTTGAACAGAAAAGGCTATTGCTTGTCTTGCTGGGATAAACACCTTGGTTTTGAGCTGCCAGGTGACTGTTAAGCCAACAGTGCCACACAGGAATGTGGCAGCTGCTCTGCATCCAGATACTATCCCAACAAGAGGAGTATCTAGCCATAAATCAATTACATCATTTTGTATCAAATGCAGGCGATTTCCTTCTAACCTCTGCCTAAGTCTTGCCTGTTCTGATTATTGCCAGGAACCAAACAACTTCTCTAAGGGATTTAAACACCTAGTCAACTGTTAAAAATCTTAAGTATTTCTGTCTAGAGCAAAACCAAATGGCTGGCTTCCCCCTCAGCATGTGGGACAGATCTGTCTGAAGGCACATTTCATCAAGCACTTGGCCTGATGGTCTGAGTACAAACCTTGGCACGTCTTGCCAATTTGCAGCCATCCTCTGAGTCAGGAGTGCCTGGAAGAGTGGATTGCAAAGCTACCTAATGAGGCTGGTTTGTGCAATGAGTAGGTGCCACAGCAAAGGATAAACTTTACTGAATTCTTGTGGCCACCCTTGGTGTGAGGAGAGAGAAGATCTTGTTGGGGTTTTTGAGGGTTTGTGATAGCTAGTTGTTGAGGTGGGTGTGGGTTTTTTTGAAGGGAGGTGTTGGTAGTAGTGCTGTTAAATTGAAATGCAGAGTCCCCAGAGTGTGCTCACACAGGTAGTTAATAAAGCATTTCAATCAGAGCTATACCATTCTGCTGGTGTTGAAGCTGTCTGTGGGTTGTGGTGGGCGTTTTTGTTTTGCCTTCACACATGGAGATGTCTTTTTGTCAAAACCTCTTTCTTGCACTGAACAGGAAGATCAACACAAACTGGTTAATGTGGAACTTGATTATTCTGTGGTTGGATTGAAAGCAGTTTCTGGCCTCTGCCAATAATGTGTCTGTTGCAGAAAATGCCATAGCATGTGGTTACAGGCACATGAACACACAGGCTCTGGAGGCAATCCTGGGAGCTGGTTCTCTTGAAGCAGACTTTGAGATGTAGCTGATGGTTTATAGTTGTCCAAGACTTACTCCATGCTCTGTTTTCCTCCCCAGCTCTCATTGCAGGAGGAGCAGTGGGCCTCCTATTTGCCGTCTTCCTGATCCTCATCTTAGTCTATCGCATGAAGAAAAAGGATGAAGGCAGTTACGACCTTGGGAAGAAACCCATCTACAAGAAAGCCCCAACAAATGAGTTCTATGCTTAAAGCTCAGCAGCACCTTGTGCCCATCAAGGGACAAACAGACTGCATGGAAACACTGTGCCCTCAGATGAGATGAGCTGAACAAATGCTCTTTTTTGGATTGAATTTCAAAATGACTTTGAGGAAAACCAAACTTCCTACGTGACCCTTCCCATCCCACTCAGCTACCAAGGGCCCAATGAAATACAAAGAGTCTGAAAAAAAAAATAAACCTCAGTGTATTTTTTTTCTTGTTTCTAAAGCTAATGCAAGAAGAATCGAGATGCCAAATTTTCTGCTTGGTTTCATAGAGGGTCTATAAACACAAAGCAGACTGCATGGAAGCAAACACCATGTGTTTGCACCCAGCGTGCTGAGCTCAGATTGGCTGCTTCTATAGAAGATGGCTTTTTTTATAAACCTTGCTCATAGATGTCTTGCAGCAGGCTGGTGATGCGAAGTGTTTTGTGGAGAGCTATTTATGAGTTTCCTACACTACAGATAATGTTGCCTTATCAGAGGAGTAAAAGGCCCATAGGGGCTTAATCCCTGACTGCCATAAAGGGCCTATGGGAATATCTTCCCTAGGAGACTTCTGTCTCTTCCTGTCAGCCCCAGGCAAGGGTCATTAGTCCATGAAATCAGGACAACCAGCTTTGTTTGGCTATGGGAACACCCTTTCCTTGCCTTCAGTCTCTTACCTTTTTTTCATAAGGATTGCTTGTAGGAGTTTTTGGTTTGGTTTTGTTGCTTCTTTTTTTTTTTTTTTTAATAACAAAATTTTAAAGAAAATAGCCTAATTTTTATATAAAGTTTGTAGAAATTGTTTTGAATAATAAAATAAATCTACTTTTTTAATTTCTTTAGATTTATTTTTTCATTCCCTTTGTGTTTCCTTTGGCTGGGCATTTTTCTAGAGTTGTTTTATATGATTCCTATTCTCAACCGAAGCAGAGGTAGCTACAGTGTGTTACAGGTTTCTTCTAGTTCTATAGCAGCTACTGTAGAGGGTAAAGATATTTATGGCTTTCCCATAACTTTTTTAGGAATTGATTATTTTTTTTAATAGAATTATTTATAGTTTCTGAAACGGCTGCTCTTGGTTGGTAACTTTTATCCTTTTTATGTAAAACACTAATATAATGAGTCTCTGTGAAAACTTATTTAAGCTTTATTCTGTGAATTTTAATTATAAACGCAAAGCAATAACTTCTAGGATTAATTTGTATGCAAAATGGGATTCATAATATGATTGAAGTAGGGGAAAAGAGGAGAGAGTTATTTCTAGCCTGTAATATATTGTAATCGGTCCTATAGAGCTATATAGTGTATATTTCACTGAGGAATAATGCAGTTAAGAGTGAAAAGGCTGGAGTTAGTTCTTCAGCAGCCTTACTGTATGCAAGAGGCTTGGTCTCATTTGTGCTGCTGTTTGTCCAGTGTCTTGTCTGGTGCTTGGGATGCAGCTGGGAGCAGCCGGAGCCCTGTGGCTCTGTTGCGTGTCCCTGGACTGTGCCTAGAAGCAGGTGGTTGGGGATGTGCCAGGTTGGATCCTCGTTGGAGCAGAGATCCCCACCTGGGGTTCCTCTTTGGAAGCTCACAGTATGGAGGAAATAACTTTGTTTTGGGGGCTGGCTGCACTGCAGAGTCCCTGCGGTGCTGAGCTGAGTACCTGCCTCTTGCAGGGGCTGGCTTTGGTAGCTGGAAGTCTGTCTCAGCTGGGAGCATTGAGCTTTCGTAGAGGGCTAGCTCTGAACCTCCCATGTTGGGTCTTTCTTAATGTATCATGTACATAGCTCCTACCTCTAGTGAGAGTCTGATTCCCCCAGCACTCCTAAAGCAAAGGGTAATGCTTGTGTCCAATGCCTGTGTTTCAAGAAGGTGTTACAGAACTTTGTGCAAGTCAGTTCTTCCTGCAGCTCTCTTAATCTGGTGTGGCTCTGAAGAAGACCAGAGTGAGGCCCCCAGACAGAGTATTAGGCAGCACAAAACCAGATTGGTTGCGAAGGCTGTTTAGCAATCTCATGGACTCCTGAAGCCTCCTCGCTGAGGGTTTGTTGTAGGCTTTAGGCCAAATTCAGAGGCAATAGAACAAAAGTTCAGCTTCAGGCGGTGGCAGCTGCTTCCCAGAGCTGGGC
The DNA here is from genome assembly GCA_032466535.1 of Forpus xanthops. Classification (NCBI taxonomy): domain Eukaryota; kingdom Metazoa; phylum Chordata; class Aves; order Psittaciformes; family Psittacidae; genus Forpus; species Forpus xanthops. Next base: position 37,677 of record JASSUY010032840.1, read on the forward strand.
AGGCCAAGTGGGAATGCAAGGGGAGCCCTGTATCGAGACACTCTGTGAAAGGACTTTTCCCAAGGGTTGACTGCCTCCCTTGGTCCCAGTACAAGTGTGTTCAGGGAATCTGCAGGCTCTGAGAGGCTGTGAAAACTGCACAGAGGTCACTGCAGGCTGGGAAGGAGAAGGGAGGGCTTCACTGCCAATGGTCAGTGGTGCCAGGAAGGCAGGAGCAGCGTCTGCTTCTCGCGGTGTTTAGATTCTCTTGTGTAATTGCTCTTGGGTTTTTTTCCACTGTTACTGATTTATTTTCTCAAATAAACTGTTACTTTCTAAAACTGGCTTTTTGGACCGTTTGTGATCAGAAATAGCTTTTTGGGAGCTGGGGAAACAGGGAGCTCATGTTTGTGTAACTTGGTTTACCAAAGGGGGAGGCTGGGATGTGTCTCGGTGGTGGCCTGAAGCTCAAAGGGGCTTTGTAGCTCTTGAGCTGCCCTCAGTATTTGACCCCCAGGTGACTCCTGGAGAACCAGTGTCACTGGGCTTCTGGAGCTGCTGAAGCTCCTCCAGGTGAGCAGAGCCAGCGTGGCACAAGGAGGTGAGGCCATCCTCTCTCTGGGTTCACTTTTGTGATGGCACCTTCAGAGGTCTGCCCTCTTGCAGTGGGAAGGGACGGGGAAGTAAAGACAGGATTATACATGTCCCCCAGTGACAGCAGTGTGCGCCTGTGCCCTCAGAGGTACAAGAGCAATGTGTGCAGGTTCTTGATCCACCAAGTTTCGAGCCAGCCCTGTTTCAGTGATGTGGACCTTCAAGTGGCCAATGGAGCTGTTTCAGCTTCCCTGAAACCAGGTGAGGTGGGAACAAGGCCACAGGTGACTTCTTCGCGGTAGTTCGGACTAAAGCAGCTCTTACACAGGATCTTTCCTGGAGGAAGCTGCTTCTCCAGGCCCCTCTGCTCTAAAGCCTGGTGTTCTCCATTGACAGGACACGTGTCCCTGGGCACGTGGCAGTGCCTGGGCTGTGCTCGCTGGGAAAAGCACCGAGTCTCCTGAGAAGTGCTGTATTTAACTGGATTATCGTCCTCGAGAAAGCTAATTCCCTTCTCCCCGGTGGGAGCTCCTACTCCGGGTGGTTGGGATTAGTGGGGATGGAGGGAACAAATGAGGCCTCACACTCAGGCTCCCTCAGAGGGGAGGGAATAGTAAACACTTGCGGATCCGCTGCTAGCACCGGGTGATGCAAGGCCCTGTGCTCCCGGGAATGACCTTTGCTCCGTGGGTGCTGCTGTTTGTCAGTGAACCGATGCCATTCACCCACAGCCTCCGTGGCCTCCCGGGGTCCTCACAGGTTCAACCCGTGTTTTTGTTTCCTCTCCTGGCTGCAGGAATCCCGGGAACTTCCCAGAACCGCCCTAAAGCGCCTTGCTTGTTCCCAAAGCAATGCGGATGGGTACCCGCAGCTCCGCGGAGCGCGCTCCCTGGGATGGGTTTGTCCCCATTCCCTCCATCTGCCTTTCCGCCCTCCCTGGCCAGCCCGCCTGTGCCTGGTGCTCACTCAGCACCACAGCCCCGTGAGTTCCTGCTCTTTGGCAATGAGGTTGCGGGTTTTCCTTCCCAGGGCCGCTCTCGTTTTAAATCCAAGCCCCGAGGACCCGCTTCGGTCGGCTTGGGACGCAACGCTCGACCCCTCTGCCCGGTGTCTGCTGCCATCTGCCGGCGAATCCTGCCCGGTACGGGAGATCCTGCTTTATTTTCCTCCTTTTCCCCCTCCTTTATCTCCCTCCTTTGATTTTTCCCTCCTCTTTTCCACTTTCCTCCTTCCCATCCCTCCTCTTTCCCCTTTTTTCTTTTTTTCTCGTCTCCTTTTTCGTTTTCCATTTCCTTTTTAGTTTCTCTTTCCCATCCCTCCTCCCCTGTTTCCCCCCCTACTTATTTCCCTCCTCCCCCTTTTTCTTTTCCAGTTCATTGCAAGACCCTCAGCTCAGCCAAAGGCCCTGAGCCCTTGGCAGCACTGGAGAGGAGGGACTGGAACAGCTTCTTCACTGGGAGGTGCCAGCAGCTCCTGAGACCTCAGATGGGAACAAGCACTTTCCACAGTGCTCCCCAGACAAGGTCTGTGCTCCTTATGGGGATCAAAAGCATTGCTGAGGCATCAGCTTTGCCACTGTCACAGTGATTGAAGCTGAAGTTCGTGGTCAAAGCTGCCCACAAAGAGGTGTCCTGGGCTCTGAAAGGCACATAGGACCCACAGAGAATCCATTTCCCTGTAAAAGGCATTGAAAAGGGCTTTGCTGTGGGGAGGAGCCGAGCGCTGGACATGACGTGGGTCTGGGGGAAAGAAGACCCCCAGAGTGACCATGTGGAGGTCCTCAGGCTGAGCAGGGCCTGGCGAGGCGCTGGACTGGCTTTTCCTATGTGGGCAAAGCGTCTCAGGAGCTCGGGGCTGATCCTCACCCTCCAACATCAAACCCACTTTGTTCTGTGCCTGGGAATCAGGCCATGCTGTACCCCTCAGCTCACCAGCACCCCCATCCTGCCCCAGTGCCATGGGGATGCACTCTTCCCCTCTCCCACCGGGCTGCAGGGGCAGTGGTGCTCGTGGCCTCGGGCAGTGGTGGCTCCTGGGGATCCGCAGGGCAGGGATGCTGGATTGGCTCAGCCTCCCCGCTGCATGATTCCCACTGGAGGAGAGCTGGCTGGGACCGGCCTGTGAGAGCACTGCACTCAGCTGCAGGGATGGGATGGGCCCCTCGGACTGGCGGCCTCTCATCACAGATGCTGGCATATATGGCCAAGAAAGGCGAATGTGCAGGATGCTGAGCATCAGCCATGGTCCTCCCAGACCATGCTTGTGCAGGATCTGGCCACTAAGGTGAGCGCTGTGCTCATTGGAGGTTTGTTTTGCAAGTCCATGCTTGGCAAAGGTGATCCAAAACCCTGCTCCTTCCTGCTGAGCACTTCCTGGTACTACCAGCAGGATGATGGCCAGGGCCACTTCATGGATGTCTCTTTGCTTCAGGAAGAGGCACAGTCTGAAAGCAAAGCCAGAGCTTGGGGCTGTCTAACTCTGAAGGCAATCTGCTGAGACCAGCATGAGGGGCAGGCTGGCTATGTGAACCACCACAGACCAGTTCATTGCTGGAAACCAGTTTGCTGCTGCTGTAAGTCCACTGCTGCTCTGCCTCCATGGGCCAGGAGCATTTCTGCATAGGACAGGGCAAGGACTTGGGATATGACCCCACATCCCTGTGGGCAGAGGACACGAGTGTGGATGTCCCCGTGGATGTCCCCTGCTGAACTGGTGCGAGGCCCTGGGGTGCTGGGGTTGCTCCCAGTGCTATACAGCATCAGCTCACCCATGGGCACTGCCCTTACTGCTGCAGCATTGCCCTGCCAGCCTCGGGCAAGGGGAAGCTTGGGGTGTTTTGCACAGTATTGATGCTATGAGAGGAAAAGACACGATTTTTAACCAGGGGCTGGTTATTGCAGGGAAAGGGGGTGGGTGCGGGAGGTGTGGGCTGCCTGCTCCAGGCATGTGGGAAGGAACAATGGGGCCACTGTGCTGCAGGACGCCCCGGCCCCTGTCAGAAAGGTCCAGTGAGGGGTTTTCAGCACGTTCCTATTCCCCCGCTCGGGTATAATTACGTGGGGGAACAAAGAGCCCTTCAAAGCTGCCTGGGGGGGCTGTGTGCATGCACACGTGTCAGCTCTTGGCGGGTGCAAGGGGTCGGTGACCACGCACAGCCACAAAGGCAGCCCTGTGGGGCTGATGGCACTGGGCAGGGGCATGGGGATGAACCCGGGGTGTCACAGACAGGGTGGGGGTCTCCTCTCCTGGAGCCATGCTCCTGGTTGTGCTCCCCAGGGTGGAAAGCAAAGAGCAAACCTCGCCCTGGCTCTCGGCACTGATCCTGCCCTTGTTAACTGAGCCATGTGCTGGAGCAGGTTTAATAAAGTGCCTTTTCTTCTGCCCCTGTGGTGCCTCATCCGGTGCATGCGGGACTCTGAGCTCCCATGCTGGGTGCTGGTTTGGGGCTCGGCTGCTCCCTTCACTCCCATTCAGACAGGCAGCTCCTGGCAGCCCCTCGGTGCAGGGTGGGATGGACAGCCCCCCACAAGTGGTGTGCTGGGGGATTCGCATCAGCCCTATGTGGGTCTGGCAAGTGAAGACCATGCTGAGCATCCTGTGCAGAGTGCAATGCTTTAAAGCCCCATCTCTGTTGGTGGGCAGAGCAGCATCCTCATATCTCCATTCACAAGGGCTGGTGGTACAGGCATTTATACCAAGCAGTGGGGGCTGTGGGCCCGCTGGACCACCCGGAGGCTCTGGCTGGGGACCAGCAGGGACCTGGCAGCCCTGCCACTGCCTGACCATGCTCACATTGGGGAGGTGATGAAGCTGCTGTGCAGGGATGTGCTGGGGAGGGATCTGCCCTGGGCTGCCCTTGCCAAGGCAAACACCCCTCTGGTACGGACCAGCCCCGATCCTCACACCTCCCATCCAAAACCCATCCCGCCCTCCGCGTGGGGCAGATGATGTTCCCTGGGGATGGCCGGGGATGCCCCCATGATCCCCAGCACCAGCGCAGCTCTGGGGCAGGCAGTGGGACAGGCAGTGTGATGAGCGCGGTCGTGCTGAGCAGGCAGGCTGCTGGAGGTGGGCTCACTAGATGGCAGCAGCCCTTCTTCCAAAGGCCTGGAAGATGCAGCAAGGGAGGCATCCCAGGACCGGACCTCGCGCTCCTCCGGGGCTTTGTTTTACGGAAGGAAACCCAGGATCTTATTGATGTTTTTGTAGGGGCGCTCACCTCGGGAGCAGAAAGAGCTCCTTGTGGTGGAGCTCTGGGCTCCCTGGCCTGGTGCGAGCAGGGGATCTCCATTGCCTTCAAGCCTTGCCATTGTCTGCAAATGCTCATACAACACCACCCAGCGCAAGTTATCCTGAGCATCCCTAGAACACTTGATACCTTTCCTAAATCCCCACCTCTTGGAGTCACGTGAAGGTTTTTTTAGGGGGTGTTCATTTATTCCCACGTTTCTGGCTGCCCTGTGGATGAGGGAGGAAGCTCCAAATGCAATTCAGGAGCGCAGCAAAGAGCTGCCTGATGGGCCCTGTGGGATAACCCAGCTCACTGGGGCCAGCAGGATGGTCCGAGCGTGCTCCTCTGATGTGATGAGTTATTGAAGGATGCTGCAGTCATGTGCTGCCGGCTCCTGAGCAGGAGCACACAACGGGATGGCTGGTGGCTGGCCGAGATGTTTGTGTTAATCAGTGAGCATGCAAATAAACAGCTCCTCTGCTGTGACACTCACGTTCCCCATGGATGTGCCTCCTCCAGGAGGTGCAAAGCTCCTTGGTTCCATTTGCAGGACCTGCTGTGAAAAGCAGAATAAACGCAGCCCATGGCCAGCCAGGGGAAGGCAGGAGCCTCCCAAGCCCCCCCTCCAGCCCGCCTGCCAACACCTCTCTTTTCCCCATGTGGCTTGAGTTACTGTGGCTGTTTGCTTAATCCATCAGGCTTCAAGAATGAGCCACTCGGTGCCTTCTTGGCCTCTCCAGCAAAGTGCTGTGCCGTAAACACAACAAGGCAGGCTTGTTCCAAGGCCTTGAAGCAGTGCTCCTCCTGCCCTTTGGGACCAAGCTGCTGCTAAATATAGCCAGGGGTGATTTCCATTCCTAACATGTGAATTATGCTACAACTTCCAAGGAAAGGGAGCGGGTTGAGGAGTCCGTGGGTTCCCGATGCTCCTGTTTGGGATGCAGGCAGAAAGAAGCTGGAAATATTTGGCCCCATCCTTTCATTGCCTTCCAGTTCTTCCCCAGGGAGGTAGAGGAGAAAATGCTTTTGGGGAGACATGAGGGGTTGATTCAGGTTGACTGCAGGGTTTCTTGCATCTCACCCTCAGTTACATTATGGCCGGGGTGGATTTGCTGTGGAGGGGAGGGCAGGGGATGGGAGGCATGGGCTGATGGGGTGGCCCAAGCAGCTGCCCTACAGGAATAGGAACAGTAAGGCCTCATACCACTGCTGCCAGCTCCTGAGTGCACCGGGACTTGCCTCCTGCTCGAGGCACTTGCTCCACTTTGAGCACCCTTCATGTTGTTCCCCTTCCTCTTCCTCCAGCCCTTTCCTCCGCAGCCTTTGGCTGTTACCATGTGCTGTAATATTCCCCCTGAGTCGCTCTTCCAGCAGCTGCAGCTCCAGACGCACACAGATGTGTCTGCCAAGAGCCTTTCACCTTCTGTGAGATTCCTGTTTTCCAGAAGAGGAAAACCCATCTCCTGCTGGAGCTTAGGGAGGTGCTGCCCTGGGTTAGGACACTGGAGACCCACGGGAGCCAAGGCCCTGCAGGAGCTGCAGATGGAGAGGACTAAGTCACCAGGCACCCCTGTGCATCTCCATGTTGGATGGTGCGAGGTTGTTGGTCCCTGCAGCCCTGAATTCAACATCTGGAGCCATGGCTGTCAGTCTGTGCAGTGCCAGTACCCAAACCGCACAGGTAAGCCAGGCAATGAGCCAGGGATGCCCGTGTGTGGGTCCTGGGGCACTGCGCTTCCCCTGCTCCCGGCTGCTGGGTTCAGTGTGGGTTAAAACCTCTGTGGGTTTGGCAATTGGGTTGTTTCAAAATGCAGCTCAGGGTTGCCAAACCAGTGGGTTTCCAGGTACACCGCGGGCCTTTTGATGCCTCGGAGATCTAAAGCATACATAAAACTTTAAGGGCCACTCTGTAATGCTCAGGTCTGGCTTCATGAAACCTGGCTTCTTTTTATGGCATCTTTAGATCAGCAGTTTCCTGCTGGTGCCAGCACTGCAGTTTCTGTGTGTAAATAAGTGTGTAAAAGAACAGAGCTCAGCAGAGCTGCAGCAGTAGGAAGGGGATGGGGTTCACACTGAAGGGCTTTTTCTCTCTTTTTCCTTTTTCCTTTTGAAATAACCCCATTTGGGCCTCCAATAAAAAAACAAAACATCTGTGCTGGGTATCTGGCTGCTGGAAATCAGCTCCCCATTACTGAAAAGCACAGAAGCAATGCAGTGATTCCTGGTATAGGTCACTAAGACATAAGGTCACATTCATGCATCATTCCTCTCCATCCTGACTTTTGAATATATGGACTGAGGACAACAAGGGAGCTGTGGTGCTCTGTGCCAGCACAGGAGGTGAATCAGGAAGGTTAGTAAAGAGGCAATTGAATATGTAAAGAGTCCTTCAAGCCTAATTTATTGATGCTCTCATGCGAGGTCTCCGTAGGGTGAGATGCTGCCATGAAGATGAAACAAGTCAACAAATCACAGGAACATGGTGGGTGTTTGATGCATGGGGAGGACCCTTTGGTGGGGCCACCCTGAGCCCTGGATGGAGAACCCCAGTACGGCTCAAGGCTGCTTCCCCTTCTCCAGCCAAGCCTCTGCCTGCACAGCTTGCTAGCTCTGCATGAAGAGGTGGAAGTTGGTCCTGGTGAACTCCTGATGGATGCTGTCTAGTAATTTGTCTGAGTCCTGTGGGACATCCGAGAGGATCTGCTGCCCTGGGATGAAGCTCTGCTCTGGGGTATAGGTGAAGGTGAAGGAGCTGGAGTAGATGAGGCCATCATCCCTGATCAGCAGGAGCGGGACCGTGATGGGATATCGCAGCCACCTCCAGTCACTGCTGAAGGCAGAGACATCAGGGACAACGCACATGAGTGACTTGGGGCTCCTGGGACAGTGCAGGAGAGGAAAATGTGTGTTAAATCAGGAGGGTCCCCCGCAGGAGTGGCTGGCAGTGAGTGTCAACATGTCTCCTCCAGCCTGAGCTCCTTTACCCTTTCCTCCCCAGTGTTTCGTGCTGCTCTGCCAAGGTTGCTTGGTCACTTGCAGCCCCCTGAGGTCCCTGTCACCTCCCCCCATCACTATCGTGACTGCAGCCAGGGCAGAGAGCAGGAACTAGCCACACTCATCCCTGCCCCTCCTTGCAATTCCCATGCTTGGTCATGCAGAACACGCAGCGCAAGTGCCCTGTCCCCAAAGTCAGCAGCCACGTTCCTCCCAGAGCTGCTGAGTGCAGCCCAAACCTGGTTGCCATTCCCTGCCCTGCTCCCTGGCCATGTTACCTGTACATCGTCTCTGCTTCTACATCTCCAAACCAGATCTTGAGGTGTGCGTGGAAATACTCTCCCTGCACCTCCAGCATGGCCACGTCCCCACCACCCGTGAGCTGTGACGGGCAGAGTGCACAGCAGTGTGTTATGTGGTGGAATGAGCCAGACTGCTTCCCCCACAGGATGCTCTGCCTGTGCATCCCATCCCTGCTGTACATCCTGTCCCTACTGCAGTAGTCCAGACCTGGGCATTCCCGCTGCATCCCAAAACTGGGAGATGCCGACTGCAAGGGCTTAGGAAGCAGGTGATGGAGAGGTGGGGTGATCCGTGGCTGGTGGTACCTACCTGCAGGGCAGTGATGAGCGGCACAGGGCTGACAGGCTCATGGATGCAGGCCAGGCTCTCACTGAAGGTGTACTCCACTGTCTCAGTGCCGATGATTGTCCAGCAGGAGCCGTCGTTCAGCAGCTCCCGGTTGGCTTCCTTTGGGCAGGGAGATGCCTGTGGAGAGTTCACAGCACCACACTGCAGTGGGGACCAGGCCAGGGTTCTGCCTCTGGTGTCTCAGTTCCAGCAAGCAACTGGTTCCCTCACTAGGAAATGGGGATCATGATGCCTTTGCAAAGGCCTTGGTGACAATGTCCTATCAAAGCAGGCAATCCAGAGGCAAAGCTATGCAAGGATTCTGACCTTAATTTGGATGCAAACCCCCTTTGCTGGAAGACCCCTCCTGGTGACATGTCCCCCAGCCAGCAGTAGCACAGAGGAGCTTGGAGAGAGGACAGGGAACACTACAGGGGTCCTCATCCCCTCCTCATGCTGCCGTACCTGGAACTGGATCACTTTCTCTGTGGAGAGACACAGATACATGCGGTCGCTGCCCTGGAACTGGAAGGCGCATTTGTGGAGCTGGGAGATGGGCTCGTCCACATCCAGCATGGCATACTGCTTCATCACCTTCCGGATGACCTGTGGGCAGCAGCAGCATCCTGGGATGGTACCCGATGCTCAGAGCAGCCAGGTCCTTGTGCCTGGCACCCGCAGGGATGGAGGCTTACCAAGGGCGGCAGGGCAATGCCAGTGGCAGTGCAGACCAGCTGGACCACAGAGCCATAGCGGATGTACCCTTCCCGCAGGGGGAACTCGCTCCGGGTACAGTGCTCATTGGCTGTGGGGAAAGAGAGAGGCAGTCACTGCCCTGAATAGGGGAGCAGGTTAACCTGGGCTGCCTCGCTGTGTGCTATGCTGGTGCTTTCTTACTGCTTTCTTCCCTCTGCAGGTGCTCACTGCTTGGAGAGGCCACAGCTCCTTGGGAGCCCAGCACAGAAGACTGCAACTGGGATGTGGTACCTCACAGGGACATCACTGGAGGGAGGGATGCTGCTGGGCTCTTGCCTCTTCCAGGCAAATTACTTGCTTGGATTGGTGAACCTTCATACCAACACAGCTCATGCTGACCGTATCACAGCTCATGTGCCCTCAGGGCATGATGCCTACCCTCAAAGCCAGTGAGAAACAGCTACCAGCTCCAGAGACTCATCAGGAACGTTGGGCAGAGGTGAGATCTGAGCCAGGCTCCCACATCCCTTGGCTAATTCCCATCCTTTTTGCCCCAAGGAATCAACTTTGCAGCATGGAAGAGCCAGGGTGGGAGTGAGGCAGCTCTGGGCACTGCTGGTGTCAGCAGCCCCATGAGGCTCCTTACCCAGGTGGAGGGTGAAGGCTGCCCACTGCCTGGCACTGGCGACGAAGGCTCCCCCCTCGACAGAGAGGTAGCGGGTGCTGACAGTCTGGGAGCGCAGGCGGTTGAAGAGGGAGACTTTGGAGCCCGAGGAGATGCAGACTGCGGGGAGAGGTGTCTGGGTTAGTGCCTGCCAGGTCTGTGCTTCAGATACGGGGAGGACAAGTCCTGGTTACTGGTGCCCCCAGCCTGGCAGGAGCCAGCATCCTCCCCGGCTGCCCTTCTCTGTGTATGAGTGCCAGCCCTGCTGGCTTTTCAGAGGCGTGGAGAGAATGCTGGCACCAGAGCGTTAAACATGGTGGTGGATGAACTGTTTGGAAACGAGACATCAGTATTCCAGATACATCCTCTTTTGGGGGTGTCCATGGGCTTTGGATTCAACCGGGACCACTCCAGAGCCAAACTGTGAGCGCTTGGGCAGCATCACACCCTGTGCTCACAGTTTCCTCCCTGCGGAGCCATCCCCATACGCACGGTCTGTGTTCTTCAGTGACTGCTTCTTCTGTGAGGGCTTGGAGATGACCTTGATCAGTTTGCTATGGAAGGTGCCGATCTCCTGCCCGTTGCTGAAGAAGAGCTTCAGGACCAGACGGAAATGCTTGCGCTTGTCCGCGTCCGAGATGTAGAGCGCCTTCGCACAGCCAAATCCCTGCCAAGGGCAGAGAGGGGCTGCTGGCAGCTCCAGCCCAGCCCCACCAGCCTTCCTCACCCTCCTCACGGCCCCGCAAGGGCATAATAACACCCTTTCAAAGAGCACTGGGTTCATTTAAAGGGGGAAAAGACCAGAGATGTTATTACAGGTGGAATGAAGAGCTGCGGATCGGCAGAGGCTTTATTTACACGGGGGGCAGAGAATTCCCTATGGAAATGAATGTTCATGTGTGATTTATCCCACATAACATGAGAAATAGCCCTGGGTTTATGGTTTCCCCCCCTGTCCTGGCTGATACGCTGTACTTTAGCAGCAATGCAAGCACTGCAGACAAAGGCTCTTTTTGTAAGGTTTCTGGCCTGGCTCAGACCCCATGTTCTTCAGGGACCCCAGATAATGCTTTTTCTTCTATTTTTTACTCTATCAAAAGATGCCAGAGCTCTGCTGAAGCTCTTGAACTTGGGATCTGTCAGTGGGGGGGTTTCTTTGGCTGTTTGTCCTCAAATGAAACCCTGGGTTTCCATTTTGTGATAAGCAGCAGTGCTGCTCATTGACAGAAAGTCCCACTGCTGAGGGATCTGTGCAAACTGTGGCAGCTTGCCTGCCATAGGGCTGCTGACCTGTAAAGGTGGAGCTCAAAGACAGGGCTCTTTGCAAGGTGTGGGTGCCTGCCTAGCTGCTTGGGTTACTGCATGCAAGAGGGTGGAAGAGCAGGAGCTGGGGGCGATGGATAGGAAGAAAGGACTGTGACATCCCAAGGAAGGGGAGGATGTGACATCCCAGGGCATGGGGTGGTGCTGGGGACAGCCCAACCCCTGCATGAGTGGTGTCCCTACAGCCCCAGGGAGCAGAGGGTCTTACCTTTGCATCCGGCTGCTCCTCAAAGCTGAGCTTCTGGGTCTCCATCAGGCTGCTGCCCATGCTGTCCAGGCCCATGTACCCGCACACCCGAAAACCTGCATCTCCTGGGTCCCTGGCTGGAAGAGATCGGGAGAAGCACCCTCCAGAACCTGCACAGGCAGGGGCTTGGCTCCGTTATGGTGGGTGGCCCAGGTCCAGGGTCCAATCCTCCCTGAGTCTGGACCACAGAGGTCTCAGCCTTGAGGGAGGGGAGGTCCAGGGCTGCTGCTCAGCGCTTACCTTTCATCTGCTCCTGTTTTACCTTCCATCCTGGCCCGCTCAGGTAAACACAAGGTGGGGGGCAGAAAAACCTGCAGAGACAAGAGGGCATTTCCTTACCCAGAAAAGCTGCTTGGGGTCAGCGGGACGGCTGTGAGAGTGGAGACCAGCACCAGGAGCAACCCTGGGTCCTGAGGGGTATGTGATGCTACAGCAAAGGGCTGGGGTGGGGGGAACCGGGCTCTCCTGAAGCAGTTGTCTTAGCCCCTCTGCCCTGCACTGGCTGCAGATCATGGGACAGCCCCCAGTGGGGAGGACAGGGCACCCTGGCCCCCCATGCCTTGAGCCAAGAAGAGATCGGACCCCCTGCCTCTGCCGGGCGGGGGTTTCAGCCAGTTGGGAACAGAGTTTGCATTCACAGCTAGTTTCAGAGCTCAGCACAAATAAATCTATAGCTAGGGTTTTGGAAACCTATTTTCCTGTGTTTTATTTGGGTTTCCACTGTCTCTACACTTGTGTGAATGGTGCAAATTCATCCCCTACTGATACTGGATAAAGCACTAACAGAGAAAACACCAGGGCAGGGGTTGGATGTCTCAGAGCCCTAAAGCCCTGGGTATGGGTTTACTTAAATAAGCCATCCACAGCATGGGCCCCTGATTCCCACCATGAAGGAAAACAGCACCAGCACCTTTAAACTTTAACCCGGCATCTCTGTGCTGGTTTCCTCTCCTTCTCTACACCTGACATTTGATTTTCATGTTCATCCCTTGCTCTTCAGGAGCAGGAGAATGAGGCTGTCCCAGAGGAGAAGCTGGAAGACCCAGTCCTGAAACAAAACATTTACCTATGGGCCATCAGGGCACTGGAAGGGATGAAGACTTTGTAGGCACAGCCAGCTCAGCCTAGAGCTGTCTGCTGGGGCCTGGGCTGGTTATGCCTTAGAGGCAGTGCTTGGTGCCTCAGAACTACTTCACACTCAGTAATAACGGAGATTTATTTATATCCTAAGGATTAATGGAGAATTAATTACCCTGCAGTGCCACAGTCTGACGTCACTGCCCAGGAGCAGAGATTTGGGACATTCAAGCCAGAACCTCAAGGTGTTTTTTGCAGCGTGGGCAGGATTTACAGAAATAGCAGCTTTTTGGAGGCCGTGGGCACTGATGGAAATGCCCCAGTCATAGAATCATGGAATAGTTAGGGCTGGGAAGGACCTTAAGATCATCCCTGCTGTAGCCCTCTGGATTTCAAGGCAAGTTTTCCAGAGCACTTAAAACATGAACCTTCCCTCCCCTTCATCTTTGTAAATTCATTCTTGGTGGGTAAGACTCAAATCTGATCTTCTTCTACTTCAAATTTCTGATCTCCAGTGCTTCATGGGAGGAACCGGACCACAAGGAATGTCTCACTGGCATGGATGCAGTTGAGGATTAACATCCTTCTTGTGTCACTCAGTAAGACCAAATTATGGTCTTGAATGCAAAGAGACTGTGCAGATGGAGATGGAGAGGTGATATGTCAAATCATTTACTTAGATTCGAGCAGTCTAGCTAGGCTGACATTGGGCTTTAAGCAGCTGGTTTGGAAGTGGCTATAGGAGAAGCTGGAATAACGTCCCACCTTTTCTCATTGCCATATGACTTCTGTGCGACTTTGGCATGAAGTATCAGCACTGTCTGGTCTGCTGGCAGCTGCAGGTACCTCCGCACACCGTCTCGAAGCAGATTGGTTTGGTAGGGGTTGGATCTACAAGACAGTAGTGCCCCAGCACTGTAACACCAGAACTGGGCTCCTCGCCTTGCCCTATCAGCCCTATGCTTGGAGCTCCCTCTATATACAGCCAGAAGATGGAAAAGTTTTCTCATTGGAAAACACTGGAGCTCAGCTGCTCTAAGACCAGGATTGACATTGAAAACTATCAAGTTTGGATAGCTGAGTGACTGCTTGTCCTTAAACCATGACACTGCTTCATCAGTTTTCCATCCAACACGCTACGTTAATGGCTCAGAGACACGCACTTCTAAGGCTTCCAGTGCCTCACAGTGGTGGCAGTGCTCAAATCCATCACTAATTTGGTTTTCCACCTGATGTGCTTGTTGCTGTGTGGCTTTTGGGTGAGTTGTGCAATGATGCCGCTGAGAGCCGTGAGGGCAGCTGGGGAGCTGTCATGCAAGGAGCTGCTGGCTGGCTTCAGCGAGGGCTGTTGGGTGAAAATAGCTGCGTTTTAATCCAAGGCTGACGAAGTAGGTGGTTTTGCTGATTGTTTCTGCTCTATTAACCAGGAGGAGTTCCCATGCACCCGGTGTGTAACTCTGTTGACTTAGTAGGTTGGGTGTTAACTGGTAAGGTTGACCCAAGCCCATGGGTGCCGCTGCTCTGCCACATGGGATGCATCTGCAAGAGCTGGGGCATGAAAAGGGAGGGATCATGAGCCCCTCAACCCCCTGAGTACCTTTGGTTGGATAATAGGAACCCAGAAGCAAATGAAGAGGTAATTCGAGACCCTCCTTTTTGCATCTACCAGTGTTTGGGATGTGGTAGCTGGGAACACTCGAGAAGTTGCTCCTGGCAAGGGGACCCAGTGTGGCTGGCTCTGAAAAGGTCTTAAGTCTGAGCTCACTTCTCTCATGCACTGAGCTCCCTTGACTTTCTGCAAAGGGGTGTTTGTGCCTGCTGGTATTTGGGCAACAGCTCTGTGTTTCTCTGTGGGCACTGCTGGAGAATCGCTCAGAGGAGAAGTGGTGAGGATGGGGCGCATCAGACATGGCCAACACAGGGATAATGCAAGAGGTATGCAGTGGAGCATCCACATTAAAAACGGTCTCTTCCTCTTAAATGGACGAGAAATGGAGAGCAATTGAGGGCTTAAACAATCAGCTCTGTGAAGAGAGACAGATCTGGTTCTGCCAGGCACCCCAAGGTGGTGGTGGTGGTGAGACCTTGTTGGGCTCAGAGGCCAGAGCAGGCTCCAGGGAGAGAAGCAGCAGCAGTCACTGCGAAAAGCCTTTGAGAACAGTTCACCTGCCAGTTCTGTTCTTCCCAGTGCAACATGTGCACCTTATAAAGGCTGTGCCCTGTGCAGCTCCTAGGACCCATGGTACAATTCACACTAAACATACATCACTTCCAGCTTTCCCACACTGTGGATGGAGCTGATGCTCTCCTGTTTGTATGTGGGAGACAAAAGCATCTCACGTACAAGTGAATATTTATCCAGTGTCTCCTCTGGGTAGTCCCATTGGGACCTGACACTTTGCACTTCACAGATTTTCCCATCACTGCTGGGTTTATTAGATGGGTGATATAATTTCCTGCCCTCCTTGTTCTCAATTCTTTACCCCAGATGTGTTAGCTGGATCACCAGCAAGCATAAATCAATAGAGCTCTGCCCAAATCAGATTTACAGCCGGTGCCAGTGTCACCCACAACATTAGCTGCTGCTCTGTGTCTGGGAAATGAATGTTTTATGGCTGTGGCAAGCCTGTTCCTGACTGCAGAGCATGTGCTGCAACTGAGCTCCTCTTGGAGCCCAGCACTACTGCTCTGGGCTCAGCTGCAGCTCATCCCAGTCAGCACTCATGGCAAGGCAGAAGGAGCAACTTTTCCAGATAGACCCTCAGATCACCCTTAACAGGTCCCACAAAGACCTTCAGATTGCCTTTACCAGCTCCTACCAGAGGCTGGATCTGTTCACTCCTCCATCACTGGGACACTCCTGCTCCAGCACGCTGAAACTGAACTTGACCAGTTCATCCCACCGGTGACCACTGCAGTGTGGGTTACTCAGCCTTGATGAAAAGCTTCACTCCCACTTTTCTGCCTACTGAAGGGTTTATATCTTTGCTCAGCCAAGGAATCCCATCCGAAAGTTATTTAATCTTTTTCCATAATGGCAGTCTGCAGCTGTCTCACTCATCATTGCCAAGCAATGATGCGATTTCAGCTTTGATCAGCCTTTGTTGTTTTCTCCTTCATCTAAAAGCACCATTTGGGAGTCTCTCTGCAAAAGTATTCACCTTGTTTTTTAAACATAACTACTGATCATGATCAGGCTGAGTGTGGAAGTGGATCGAGGAACAGGCTGTCCATTGGCCTGACACTGGATATTCTTTTACATCAGTGCAACACAGTGAAAACGGGTACTAAACCTCACTGGCTCTGTTCAGTAGCATTTTGCCCTCAGTTTGTCAGGGGCAATGGGCACGGAGCAAGGGAGAAGCAGGACGGGTGTGGGAATTTCTTCCCACATATCATTATTTAGTGCAAAATGAGGAGCAGCACTTTGGGTCCTTGCTCACGTCTCAGTGGCAGGGACAGGCTCCACTCTTATCAGTGCCTGCCATCATTGCCCATTGAGGTTTGGGAAGCACCAATCCTTGTGGAGCTGCTGGAAGCTCCCAAAACCCCATCAGCAGAGTAAGGAACAGCCCAGTACCAAGGCCAGGCAGGGCCAGGGAGTGTTCAGGAGCAGACTGCCAAAGCCTGGGGATTAAGACATGTGCTGACAGCATGGCCAGCAGCAACGCCTGCTCTGCAGAGCCTCCCGCGGCACTGGCTCGGGGCAGGGCCAGGCTTGTGCAGCTATCACTGCTCCCTGCATCCGCACGTAACACCAGGGGCACGTGGGTTTGTGCCCAGAGCTTATTAAAGAGCCTCTGGAATAATTATCCACATGCTATTTACTGCTTAAAGTGAGAACGTGCATGCCAAAGGCAGGTAAACAGATCACATCCCATCAGATGGGGTGCCTAGCTGGAGAAATGACTACCTAGGCACTTGTTCTTCTTTTCTTTGTCCATTCTCTGCAGCCATTGCCTTCTGAATTTGGGGGTTAAACTGTTTCAGTGATGCACTTCTGAACAGTACTCGCCATTCTGCCCACAGAGACGACCACCCAGCATCCATCATCTGGTTTAAATTTACCTTCAGAGAGTCAAAGGGCTATTGCTTAAGCAGCTCAATATACCCACTTGGCTCCTTCTGGCACTTCCAGCCTGCTCAGGATTACAGGGAATTATTCACTCCTTCCTTAATATAATTTATTATATTAAATTATTAAAATGCTTTGATTGTAGTGCAGTGTTAGTTCAGTGTCATGTTAGCAGCACTGCATGGGCTGAGCTCTGCGAGCTCATTCTAAAAGCCTCCTTTTCAGAGCCCTAGGTCTCAGCTGGGACTCGGTTGCTCTCGTACACAGTTAGGCATTATATGGAAACAGGGGGGAGCAAAGGGGGAGCCACCACCTTCCTCCTACACTGAGTTTTTAAGTCCTTCGGCTCAGCCTGGCATCACTCACCACAAGGACTTTCCCCTTGCTTTAGGTCAGGATGTGGCTCAGGTAAGGGCGTGAGCACACTTTGAGGTGCATCTCTCAGCTCTGCCCTGGTGTTGCAGATGGGAGAGACCCCAGGGCACCCATGGGTCTTTGCTAGCCCCAGGCCGGGAAGTCCTACAACACCCTCTGTGTGCACCTTTGGGCAACCACAGGAGCAGAAAAGCACTTCATGGGCATCAGAAGCAAACCACCCTCTGCTGCTCCCTAGTTCACAAACATTCACCAGCTCGGCCTGCAGATGAAGGCATTCAATTGTTTCAGGCCCCTGGGAGTGAAAGTACCAACTCAGGAGAGCAAACTGCAGCCCGACAGGTATAGTTTAGAAACTGGGTCTTCACATGAACTCCTTATACAAGAACTTTAACTCGTGGTAACAGCGTCCGCAGGCACAGGAAACACTGAATTCAAGTGCAGAGATCGATTTGCTGCTTTTCCCTCACAAAGGAGCTACCCATGGCTGCCTGATGCTTGCTGGGTGTCTGCTGCCACAGAGGGCAACTGTTCTTTCCTCAGCTTGGGGAAACCAAACGTCCTAATAAAACATATCCATTTTAGAGGTCTAGGTTATATTTTGTACAGAGCAGGGGAGAAAATGCCTGCAGCGCTCTTGGGTACGGAGTCAATGCAATGTTTATGCAAAAGGAAAAGCCATTAGAAATCACAGAAATGAGAAGCCTGCAGTTTCTGGCTTCCCTCAGTTTTCAATACCTCCTTTAATCCAGACCAACCCAACCCACAAGCCCTTGTGTATGCATGGGTATTTATAAATCCTGTGTTTCCCTCACTGCACACACAAGGGAAATTCAGCCTTTTCTGGGCTTGGGGGATTTATCGACCACACCAACAGCAAACACCCTCTGAGACCAGGAAGCACAAAGTCCCTGTGGTGCTGAGCTCTGCAGGGGACAGTGGGCCAGCTGGGGTGGTCACCCTGGGCATGATCCCCCTGCCCTGCTCCTGTCTCAGTGCCAAACACCCCATTTTGGTAGCACAGCATTGCCTCGTCTGCTCGAAAAGCCTGATAATGTGGGTTCAGAGTCACTGGAGTCTCCTTTCTCTCTTCCTCACATAGCCATTGGCAAAGAGGAAGGGAAAACTCAGTCGTATAGAGCACTAAAGGTGGTTCCTACCACCACTAAACTGATCTGAGTGCTGAGAAGATGTGCAGGGCTGGGAAGGTCTATTTCAGGCTTAGAAGTTTCTGCTGCTGCTCTCCATCACTACAGAGCCCATCACTTGTCTTGCCTGCTGGAATCTCAACCCAAAGCTCTACAGCTCTGAGAGCTCTGGCTCAAAACCCACATCCTCACACTGCAGCCACCACCTGCAGAGGCTCCTAAAATCCCAGGGCATTGGAGGGCAAATGGATATTAAGCTTGGACCTTGGTTTTTGCGGGAGCTGGCAAGTTTGTGGTCCTCCTGAGTGCATTCCCACAGGAGGGGAAGAGGGAAGAAAAGAGAGAAGAAAAAGGAAAAAGAAAATAAAGAAAAAGAGAATAAAGAAAAAAATAAAGGAAAAGAAAAAAAAATAAAGGAAAAAAATAAAGGAAATAAAAAAAGAACATTAAGGGAGGGAAGAAAAGAAATAAAATTAAAGAGAAACTAAAGGAAAAATAGAGGGAAAAGCAGAAAATGAAGGAGGAGGGGGGGAAAGGATAAAGGCAGGAGCCGAGGCTCTCGCTGCCCGCTAGCTCCCGCCGTGCGCGCTGTCATTAACCCGTCCGTGCTCAGCCCCGCGCCGGTCCCTCCGCGCAGCTCCGCCGGTCTCCGCTTCCACCTGCGCGCAGCTCCGCTCTCCTGCGGGACCCCCCCACCGGGGCAGCGGCGGAACCGACACCC